>JAPSGF010000019.1:1033379-1218817 GCA_035772895.1 Perdix hodgsoniae | reverse complement strand
GAAGGGAAGGGAAGGGAAGGGAAGGGAAGGGAAGGGAAGGGAAGGGAGCTTCTGAAGAAGTGGTGTAGCAGTTTTGCTTTTTGAAGAATCAGGAAGAATCCTGAAAAGAGAAAGAGAGGTATAACGGAACATGAGGGAGTTGCACCATGGACAGAGATGTGTCTGAGCCCCATAGGTATGGGCAGAATTTAAGGGACCATAGGAGATGAGTAACTGATGGCAGAGCACAGAATAGAAAGCTTTATGAGAGACACAGGGACTGGTATATTACAAAAATAAATAAGTATATAAATAGTAATAGTAATTTAAAATAATATCCTATACTAGTCTTTGAAAGTCATCAGAAAGTTTCACCATATCACCAAGCTGTAGAGAATAATAAGACTGCAGCAGTAAGGTATGCAAGGTCTGTTTGAGATGGGTAGGGTTAAAAAGTAGTGTGAAATAATAAACTTTGATGTTTAGTGTCCCTACTAAAGAGGAGTAATGCAATAATCATTTCATTGTATTGCATGTATGTAGCCAGTATCTATGGTGGTTTTTACTTTAGCTTGGTTTGGGTTGTTTTGACTGACTCTCTGTATTTGCCCTGAGTTGTAGTAGAATAATAAGCCAGATAGTTCTTGATTCTCCAAACAAAAACAAACAAACAAAAAAACCAATAACAACAAGAACAAAATCCAAATAAAATGAGGGTTAGAAACACAAAGCATAAATTGTATCTGGGTAAATTTACCGATATGTAAAGGTGGTTTAGACCAGACTTCAGTCCTGAAATAGATACATGATGTGTATTGTTATTTTTTTTTTATTTTTATTTTTTATCTTTTTTCTTACACGCTCTCATTTTTCTGGTACATTTTCAAATGGAAAATCTGCAGTGAATGAGTTCATTAGGATTCTCAAAAGACGTACTGAATGTAAAACTGCTGAATACAGAGTTCTAATACTCTCGTTAGAAATGGCCATTTAGAGTTCAGGTTATTTCATTTAGGCAGACTGAAAGATAATGCCAATCCATATTCAATGATGTAAATTACTAACACCTTCTAAAAGCCCTTGATAAAAATTGACAGTCGAGCGACTCTTACTAAAACCATGAGTTATGGATTCCAGAGCTATCCATATGACAGCTGCAAAATGAGGTATAACATCATAAATAGAGAATGAGGATGCAGAAAGAATGGAAGAATGGAAATCATCTTGCCTTTTTCTGTAGGTACTTTTGAATCCCTTTTCTTTCCTTCATTATTGACATAGTAGCTGTAAAAAAAATAAAAATAAAAATAAAAAAAAATAAAAAAAACACCTGGTTAATTTTCATTATATCTATTTAATGATTTTGATTTTGAAAAATCAGTCTGCATTTCTGTGTTCTTTTGTGCTCCTGTTTAATTCGAGATAAATTTTTCCCTACGTACAAGACAACACATTGAAAATTAAACACATAATTGATTTTCTTTTCAAGTCAGGGCTTGCTTATTTAACTCAAATGTGGTTAATCAATATAAATGTATTTTAGCACAACAAAAGCAAAATCCAGAGGCAGGGAGGACTACATGCATTAAGTGGGCTAGGAGCTGACAGAAAATTCCTCTAAACTTAATTTTGCATGAATCATATCTTTAGCCCTCTCTAGTTGAAATATTGTATGTAGTAATATGAGAAGAAATGCATTCATAAAGGAAACTTGAAGAAAAACAAATATGGAACAGATGCCTGGAGATCGCAAAATCATCATCATATTGTGGACTGTGACTATGAGAGAAATGCCCTGGCTATCACAGATGAAGAAATAAAGATAGGAGCTGTTTAAACTAGAATTAAATGACACCATGAGGGAGTGAAGAATGATGAAGCCCACTGCTAGCAGATGAAGAAAAGAGTTGCAAGCATTAATTGTATCTGCTCAGCCTTCCTCCCGATATGTATCAATATAATCACACTCTAAAGTTGTCTGATTGCTTAAAAAAAAAAAAAAAGAAAAAAAAAAAAGAAATAGGAGAAGAGGGTGGATAAAGTTCAGCTTTTGAATAAATACTTGAGTATATTAAATGGCTGCCTAGTAGCTCCTCCTTTCTGTTTACCACTAGTGTAACATGGTATGCCTCTCACTGACATAAGGAACTTTGTATCAGCTTTCCGTTGTATGAGGGTACCACATTCTCATCCTTAGACAACTGCAAAGTAATTGCAGGAAATTACAATGTAAGGTGATGATGCCACTTCAATAGCTTACATAGAAAACTGTGAAAATACAGTTCTTTCAACTCTCCCATACGCTCAGTCTAAACGTGGGTACATGGAGGCCACAGAGAGGGCAAGCACTGAATTGCAGTGTGTTCCTGCTTGCACCCGTGTTTGTGGTTTCACTTCAAAGTGAGCTACAATTTAACTAAGATTTAAAAATCAGGAATGCTAATTTTGTGCAACATAGTTCACTGGTGGAAACTGAGTGCACGTTGCCAGCACTCAAACATGCTTGAGTTTAAGCAGCAAGATTTAGAAAAAAACTCCTAGACAGATGTTTTTCTTTTTAATCATTGACTAAAAATACCGGGCTGGATTTATCAAAAGAAAAGTATTCTACAAGGCTTTCGTTTAAATTGCATGGCAGAAAATAATCATTTTATGGCATTCAGACACAATGGCTGATGGTCACATTTTGATCTTTCTGGAAATCAGTAACATACAATGATAGGGAACAGTAGGAATCAATACACATGTATTAAAACATTTAAAATGGCATTCTTGCAGCAGAAGCTTAGTAAGTTCTATTTTTCTTTATGTGTTCTATTTTTCTCATGTACCACCCTCACCATAGAATATGATCTTCTTGATATAAAATGTCAGCCTTCCATTAAATTCTTGTGTCTGTCTTCTCCCTCATGAAAAATACATTGTTTATGCACTCATTTATTTATGGTGTGGGGAAGCTCATACTCCCAAGGCCATGACAACACACTTTGACCCTCCAGTGGGCATATTTCTGGAGCACTATATTCAGGTTTTGCTTATGTTATTATGCTTTTTAAATAAATTAACCTCAAGGAAAGAGGTTAAAGGGAAGCAAAGAGACAATCTGCTTGCCTTTCTGCTTGCGTTCTCTTTCATTTCCACTTTCCATTTTTCTTTGGAAAGCTTTCATGATAAATGTCTATCCAGTGACGGCTTCCCTTTTCTTCGAGAACAATGGACACTCCAAAATGCAGTACACTCTACTCTTACCTTGTGCTCTGTCTTTAATTGCAGTCTTTTTAACAGATAGTTGTAACAGGTCTGCGTTTCTTGTAAACCTAACTGATCGTGGAAAATAAAACTGAACGAAACCTTGGTGGAATGTAAAATATAGTGGTATCTTTGAGCTTAGTTTTTGTTGGTGCTGTTGTTGATTTTGTTTGTTTTCTTTCTAAAGAAGAATTGGAAGTGAGAAGTTAGTTTACTGTGACAGTTTCACAGCCATAGATATCTTGTCTCACTGACTGCAGTGGAGTATTTCAGTCTGAAAACATCCTCCTGGCTAGTTTTCATTTCTGTTCTGTATACTTCAAAGATTTTCAGTTGTATAAAGAAGTGCTAGCATTCAATTAAAAGATACTGAATGTCTATCAGAATATTCCTTCTGGCTATCAGAGTATCAAAGAGACAGCTGTCTATTTCTTCAGAATTGGTCCAAGCTACTGGCTTTCTAAGACATGGCAAGTAACTGTAAGTGAGATAGTTAATGAAAATAGCAATTATCCTTTACTGTGTCTTTCAGGACAACATAGAAAATCAGTCCCTACTCTAAAGTACCATTCTGCATTAATATGAGTTCTTTTACTGTATGCCAGGTAATATGTTTTATACCCTTGGCAAAGATGCTGTCTGTGGTGCTGAGAGAACAGCATGTAATACTACATCTTGAAAGAAAAAATGTTATGCCAAAAGGAGATTCAAGGCTTATTTCTCATTTCACACTAATTTTATATTGCCATGTTTCCACTACTGTTAGCTGAGCAAACTTTGATTTACACTAGTTCAAGCCAGATTAAAACCCAAGCCCTCTATATCGCATGTTGGCTTTATATATCCTTTTATTACTTATACAGAAATGAAAACCCATATAGCTGAATTGCTTAGATAAAAAGTTCATTGTTTTTGTCCCGTTAAGGGTCTATATGATTAGAATCCAAATGTAATTTTTCTTTGTAGCCAGATATTAATTTTCTTTCTTAAAAATCTTTTCATTATTTTGAAATATATATTTACTGAAATAAATATTTATGATAACATATATATTTTGTTATGTATGCAATACACTGATATTATGTCAACTGAACAATGAGAGATGCAAGTGTCTTATTCCATACTCTATCTGATTAATATAATCATCTGTTATATGCCAGGGAAATCTGATTTTATAGATAATTCTTATCTCCATCCATAGAGTGTATTTTATTATATTTCTCTTGGGCAAAAGTGCAATAGATTAACTTTCTAACTTTAAGGCTGTTCATATAGTTGCAACCCTGTAAAGAATGAATCTGATTTCTCATGGAACTTAGGCATTTTTCAGCTTTTTTACACTTGCTATTAACAGCAGAAAAATATGTAAATGAATGAAGGAATAAAGAAGGGTCGATTTGCAAAAATGAGATATAAAGAATCTCATATGAAAGGTCTTTTATCCAGTGTAATGCAGTGCTTGTGAAACAAATTGAGCCTTTTAGTCACCATATGGCACTTTTAGAGCTCTATTATTGTTCTTATAGCCTAGACCTCTGCACTAACCAACCAAATTTCACCTCGCATCCAGCCTTATTTACTTCGTTATGTGCCATTCACATTTCCATTTGACCACTGATTCCGACTGGAAAGAAGAAAATGATTCATTTCATAAGAACAAATGAGGACATTAGTGGAAACAAGTGCAGTAAAACTGAGCAGCTGTCTTCTGCTTCTTCGTTGACAAAAAAAATCCAAACCACTTGTATATTTTTACATCTAATACATAAAACTAGAAGCAAAGACTGCTACCTTGCAGAGATGTATGATGTTTATCCTGAGCATACACAACCTGAGTTAGTAAAGCTTAAGTATAAACATAAACCTTCTGTATTAAAGCTAGTCTTAAGTAGCATGACTTAAGTGCATTCTAAAACATGCAATTAGAGAACTGTAGTGATGGAGGACAAATAATGCTTGATCCATGGAACTTTGAAGTAAATGTGGCTGTTTCCTTCTACTTGCAAATAGACTGTAAATCAAATCTATAAAGATTAGACTTATGAAAGCATTTTCATTATCGGAATATGTTTTGGAAAAGGAACACAATCATTTATTCTAAGGGAAAATTTCACACACATTCAGAAGCATGGTGAGAGAACCTCAGAAGTAAATGCAATTCTGATCCATATTTTAATAAATGAAGAGAGAGAGAAAGGGAGAAAAAATCTCTAGGCTAAAGAGAATTTGAGATATTAGGTAATTTATTTGTAAGGAAAGCGCAGATAAGTTAAACAGTGTTAAAGATAATATACTCTTCACAAAGGAACTTCGGAAGTTCTGTGTTCCCTCTTCAAGGTAAAGGTTTGTTAATCCTGTAGGTTAACTTGTCAGCACACTAATAATGAATATGAAAAGAAATGAGAGAGAAAATAGTTCTATATTTTCAATAACCATATTATGGATTTGATGGGAGCATTACTGGTGGGATGGAAAATAGTTCTTAGAAGGTTGCCCAGTGAGATGGTGGAAGCCCTGTTCCTGGAGACATCCAAGGACAGGCTGGACCAGGCACTGAGCAACCCTATCTAGCTGTAGGTATCCCTGTTTGTTGCAAGAGAGTGGGGCTAGATGACCTTTAAGGGGCTCTTCCAACTCAAACAATTCTATGATTTTATGACTCTATGAAGTTACAACTGTGGATGCAATCCTGGTCCTGTTGTGTTAAATCAAAGAACTCCCACTGATTTAAATAAAATGTCTTTCTTCCTTTGCATACAGATGTTACCACATACACAGAATACACCCCAGCATGATTTAAAATGAAAAATGCTGAGTAATAACTGAAGATTAGATTAACTAAAAACAGCAGCTAATGAAAAGAAAATAACACATCAACTAGTCCCTTTTAATTTTCAGATACCATTACCTATGATGGAAGGGAGAGAAGCTCTTTGCTCAGTATCTTTCTGCTGTTGGGAGCACGACAGTCACTAGTAGATTTATACTAGCATTCACACTAATTCTTCTGTCTCACAGACTTCCCTGGATTAATCCCATACCCAAAAGTTCTTTCTTTCCCTTTTGTACATGCTTCTTGGCTGTCGGTTCGGTTATCATGGCAGTCTTCACTGAGGCCACACAAACTTTGAAAACAAGATTTGGCACCACATCGCCCTCAGAAATTTTTCAGCAGAGCAGGCAATGTTTATTACATGGATTTTAGACTCTATAAAATACATGTAAATACTCCTAAATATATAAATAATTTGCTCAGCCTACCTTCCATTTCTAAGTATGTGAAATCATTTGGCAAAAGCTCTGGACAAAGATAAATTCCCCATCTAAATCAATTTTGAAATACAGCAATACAAAATAATTTGGAAAAGTGCACAGAGACCTCCTCAAACTGTTTGGCCCACTGTATCCCCATACATGGATCTGGAACACTTTGTACTGGATTTCCATGGGTACGTTTGTGAAATGTCGTAGTGTTTAGTTCTGTTGTTGTGGAACTCTGAGGACTGTAACTGTGAAAAAAAGGCTTTATTATGGGAAACTAGCTCCAATCTTCAAAGACAGAAAGTAATATCTCCACACAAACACATTATTTAGTGGTATTCTGAAAACCTAATCACTAATTCAGTAAACACTGTAAAAGATAATCCTTAGAAAAATATACTGAACAAGAAGAGGAGTGCTTAAAATCACAGTGACTAAACTGAAAAGGGTCGTAGGAAGCCTAGGAATTTCCAAGAAGAGCCTAGATTTTCCTTGTATTGAGTTTTGAAGATTCAGCAACATTCAACCACTTGCAAGTGCTGCATAAAAACAGTTATTTTTTCATTCTTCTTCATTCTACTGTGAGTCCCTCTCAGATCTTCTGTTGAGTAAGGAAGGCGGAAACCAGGGAAATAAGAGAAGGAAATGGGGATGAAGAGGAAGGAAAGCTCCTGGCTGGGCAATTACTGAAGAAATAGCTCAAGGAGGCTTTTTCATTTACCCTGAACTACAGTTTAGGGTTTCTAAATTCAGAGGCAGTAAATGGTGAATTGCATATTAGCATTTGTGCAGCAATTTGATCTACAATTGCAGTATTGATTTCTTAGAAGAACATACCATGCCCCTTCAGAAATTGTCACCATGTGAAGAGTTCATTGGCTTTTTGCTTTTCTATTCCCTTTCAAAGGGCTCCATAACTTGAAATGGCCTCCCTGGCTACAGAATTTATTGCAGTATAGTTCTGTTCTTCTCTTACCCTTTAATTTGACCTTTCTAGATATATTCTAATAATTTTCTGTCCTATAAAGTTAATTAAGAATTGAACATTTTCACCTGTTAATGCAGTAAAGTGTGGTTGTTCTTTTGCTAGAGCACATTAATAATGTTACTAATTGAGATAATAATTTTCATAACGTGGGATCCCTCATTTTGCTCAGAATGAGCTTTACCTATGGGAAAAATAGGCAATGACCTGACATGGAAGATATAATCTCTAGTAATGAGAGAGCCTGTTATTAATCATCCTGTAAGGCTGGGGAGACCTACAGCAGAGGCAATTAGCTGTGGGCCAGAGAGATTCTGTCAGGCTGCACCCATCTACAGTTATTAGGGACTTCAATACATTCATCCAGTTAATCAGGACAGTATTACCTGTGTAGCACACCCTTATCCCCCCACCTTTCCTATGGAGCAGTAGAGTGTCTCAGCAGCTCAAACTACCATGCCCTGTAGATTTTCCTCTGTGGAGCCAGGGGTAGGTGGGTTTTGAAAGAGCCTTAGAGGGGTCTCCAGAAATCAAAAAAAATAAAATAAAATAAAAATTAAAAAAATGCTGTTAAGATGCTTTGGGTATAATTAGTTTTCAGACCAGCTCTTCTGGACAGTATCATGCATAATGTGGGAGCCAGCTTCAGTCATATCAGATTCTTACTCACTGTGTCTCGATGCCTCAGAAACACCACTTGAAGTGCACTTATTGCATGAGATTTGATTGTTTTCTGCCTTGCTCTGGAAAAAAAAAAATCTTTATGAAACATTATAAGCAGTATTCTGTAGACAGGAAACAGAGATAAAGATGGGTAAGAAACCCAATTTGTATCTGGGATTTTGCCTGTCCTATTGACAAGGGATTTTAGGTACCAGTTGTGTGTGACATGGGATAAGGATTTTGATTTCTCTTCTTAAATTTGTATTTACTCTTGTCTCTTTGGGCTTTAATTGCACAAGACCTAAAAAATTTCCATGAATTCTCACTATTTGACTTGTTACATTTTGACACATTGTACTTCCTTGCAAAAATGAGACCATGTCTGAGTTGTTTGCTGATGAAAATCTGTGTGATGGGCTTTGGTCATTATTCTTGTTCTGTGTTACAGTGGGAGGGTGGTAATGGGGGCAGCGGAGCTGGTGAACATAAATTGATCTCTGTTGCTCTAAATATAAAATGAAAACTTCAGTATGTTGTATGAGGGTCGATTAGCAACATTGTATGGAATCACAGAATCATAAAATAGTTTGGGCAGGGTTACCACTCATTACATCAGTTTGTGCAATGCAGAGACCAACCTAATATTGAACGCTTCCAGAGATGGAGCATCTACAGTCTCTGGGCAACCTGTTCCAGTTCTTTACCATTTCTGTCATGAGGAATTTCTTTATGTCTAATCTAAATCTACCCTCTTTTAGGTTAAAGCCATTTCCTCTTGTCCTATCACTACATGTCTTTGAAAAAGTCTCTCTCTACCTTTCTTTTAAGTCCCTTTTGGTACTGAAAGGCTTCAGTAAGATCTCCTCAGAGATCTAAATTCATATCTCTCAGCATGTCTTCATAGGAGAAGTGCACCAACCCCCTGATCATCTTCATGGTCTCCTCAGGACCCACTCCAACATGTCCTTGTCCTTCATATTCCGGGGGCCTCAGTGCTGAACACAGCAGTGTAGATGGGGCTTCATGAGGGCAGAGCAGAAGGGGAGAATAACCTCCCTGACCTGCTGGTCACATTTCTGGTCTGCAAGCGTGCACTGCTGGCTCATGTCTGATTTTTCATCCACCAATATCACTAAGTCCTCCTCCACAGAACCTCTCAATTTATTCATCTTCCAGTTTGTATTGATGTTTGAGATTGCCTCAACGCAGGTGCGATACCTTGCACTTGGCCTTCTTGAACTTCATTACGTCCGTGTGGGCTCTCTGGATGGCATCCCATCCTTCTATTTGATCAATTGCACCACTCAGCTTGGTATTATTCATAAACATGATGAGGGTTCACTCATTCCTGAGGTATTTGAGGGGGTTTGTATCACTATAAGTTTGAGATAATGATCAGTGCAGTCTTTGTCTACAGACAAAGGTTTTAGGTAAATTTATACTAATAACATAAGTTTGACTATCCCTGCAAGATTTTAAGTTTCAGCTAGATTTCTTCAAAAAAATAGGGAAAATCAAAAGCACAGCTTCTTCTGTTGAAAGTACATTATTCTTGGCTGCAGTTATTTTATCTTAACACGCTGTTACCTTATGCTTGAATTCAGTGCACTCAGGCATTCTTTTGATGTTCATAACTGCTGCTGCCTATTATTCAGATATCTTCATCAATCTCTTTATGATTGTTCCCAAGGATTTTTTATTTTTATTTTTTTTTTCAGAACATCCAAACTGTTCAAAGCCCATCAGTGTATTAAAAGTCTGATTAAACCTTCAGTATATCCGACAGGACTAGCTGTGGGGATTCCAGGTTAACCATCTGGAATCATTTGATCTTAAGCTGCAGTGAAATAATGTTTCAGTAAATTCAAGTTTGAATGCTACCATATTTATAATCCAAAAAATGCTATCTCAGTATCAACTTTTATTCATTGGAGAAATTAATTCTCTCTCAGCTGCCTCAACCACAGTACCTAGTCAGGGTTTTTTTAAAGTTTTGCAAATTTACCTTAGCAGGATTGAATATTTGCTCTATAGAACAGTGTGCCGTATTTTTACTGAGTGCAGGCTTAAAATATGCTAAAAGAATGACAGTTCAAAGAGGTTATTTTAAGTCCTTGTAAATCCTCTACACAGTGCTTTAGGAATAGAAAAATTTCTATTGTACAACACTGAAATAGTTTCTACAACCACATATTCTTCAGTTAATGACTCAATTACTAGGACAGTCTGAATGGATTTGGATGAAATTTAGTTGTTCTCGTTTAAAGGTCCAAGCAGTCTCAGCAATGTTTCTCCTAAGGTCTGCCAACATGTTCTGTTGGAAGTGCTGGATCATCTACAGAAATTACTTTCCATAAGTGTTTTTCTTTGAACTTAGCTGAGCTTTGACTGCAGGAAGAGTATAAATATATAAATCCTAAAAGCCGAGTTCTTTTCTTTTCTTGATCTTCACTTGCTGCTCTGACATCTTCCATGAAAACTACCATGACAGAACTCTGCAACTGGAGATGCTCAATATGGTATCCAAAGCATGCAGTCTTTATGCAATGTAAATAAATAACTTTACTATATTCCTTTGAAGGGGAAAATAAGCAAAGCAATAATATTAGAAAAAGCAGTTAGTTTGAAATCCTCACTATGCTGCAGATTATATGCAGCTATTTCAATAGCCTTTGTGGAGTCAGCTGCCCTACTGCAAACAAAGGATGAGGAAATACACCCACAAGGAAGGACATTGTCCTGGTTCAGCCAGACCTCTCCAACACAACTTCTAGTCCACCTTTAATATCTCTTCTCCTTTCCTCTTACCTTTCTTTCTGTGAATGTTTTTCATGCACGTAACAAAAACATTAGGAAGAAAGATAAGACATGTTCTTTATCAATGCTTATTGCATTTTATCCATCAGTCACACTAGCTAAACCAAGCAGAAGACAAAACTCCAGTCATTTGCCTACAAAATAAAATACTCTTATGCAGTACAGCAACTGGAATCTTCATTCTTGCTATCCTATTACTTTCAAAAAAGTAGATATTATAAAGATGTGAAACTGAGTCTGTAAAGCACTTTATTTAGACAAAGAATACATTATACTAATAGGATATTTAAAATATAGAAATGCATATAAGAGAAGTTTTTACGCCTATACATCAATAGCATTTTTCTTTTTCTGACTGTAAATCAGTACCTACAATGACATTTCATACACACTTTCTTCAAATTATCTTCTACAATTAGGAATTCTTCCATATTAGAGTAATTTTATGTACCTTTGCTTAATATTCATTTTCTTTTGAAAAACTCATCTTATTAAAAGTAAATTTCAAATGAAGTAAATACTTTTAGAAAATAATTGAGATATACATTATGCTGCAACTAACAGTTAAACAAATATACCATTTGCCTGTCTTCTGTTGTCTGTACAGACAACTAAACAGAGAAATCTCCTGCAGCCAGATTATTCACTTTCTGCAGTGCAGATAAAGAATAACATAGGTACAAACCAGATAGGATAAGCTGAACTGAAGTGAGAAAATAGGAAAATGAAGAAATTGTACTGAAAAATATGCGTTTGTTTATTATTATTTATTATATAATGTTTATTCCATGATTTTTGGTCAATTAAATCTTAGTGAAGCTATACAAATCTCACTAATTAATGTTTTCACAGTCTCCACTACTCCATAGTATTTGGCAGAACTCTGTAGCTGAAGAAGAAATGCTCTAGGAAGAAACTGGCCAGACTACCATTCTAACTGTCACTTCCCAGCTTACTGTAGTTCTCACTGCTATTATTCAGCATCTTTCTCTGTCTTCTAAAAGGTATTTACACTATACATATCAGTATATGCTAAGGTAAAATTTTACCATTGGAGTCATACAATTTAGAGAAAAAAGTGTGATTGACTAAGCATTATTATTTTTTGCAGTACTGAGGCTCTATACTCTTCAACCAAGGCTGGAAAGCTCAGAATTTTAATCATGCTTACAAACAGCAACTGGGCATGCATTGATGGAAGTAGACAAATCCTGATCATTAACTGTTCTATTGTTGTATAGTTCCTCTCCTCCAGTTCCATAACCAGTAAACGCTGAGAATCACTATGCTATTGAAAATTATCAGCTACACAGGAACTGCTAGGTGGTTCTGCTTTCCTTTCAGTTTGGTCTTTGGAAATGACAGCCCTCTCCCTGCTGTCTTTCTATTTTTTCCAAAAGATATTGAGAAAGGTGATAAAAGAAAGGATGTGAAATTAGTCTCAGGTAATGCCTTTGAGGGTCCAGACCAAAGAGAAAAACACTACTTGAACTATGTTTTTCAAAACTTAAGGGGGAAAAAAAAAACAACAACACTATCCTATTCCTTATCAATACCTTCTTGTAATCTTAACATGGATTGAGGTTGTCCACCTTCTTAACTAGTTAAACATCTCTGAAGATGTATGCAGAACAGGGAAAATTTCCATTTCAGTCTCTGGCTAAACATGTAATTTTAATATTTCAGAGAGTGATTGACATAGATTGCAGAATGTTTTTAGTACCACTCATATCTTCCATCCATTCCACTTAGTTTCCATCTGAAATCTGTGGGTTTTGGTGTCTTTTTAACAAAATCACAGAAACACATCTTTTGGAAAAAAGATTATCTTGTTCCCTAGTGGACCCAATTCAATTTTGCTGGGCTCCTCTATACTTCTGGGAAGAAATTGACCCCAATCAGTATCTCAGTCAACCTCTCTTGGTAATGTCTCACTCAGCTATGTATGAGGGCTACTCTGGTAGCAGTGCCTCCTATTTTGTTATGCTGGCCCATGATATCACAGGCGAATGTTGATGGCAGAGGCAGTAGAGGTTGAACTTTTCCATGTGACAGATGGCAGCACTGAATTACTCCATGCAGAAAACAAAACAAAACAAAACACAAACAAACAAAATAAAAACAATGCCATTCATCAACACTTGCTGAACATTTATGGAGACCAAACATTGAATGTGAGCTGTTAGTTGGTGGGTGTTGCATTTCAGTAGTGGGGATAGTGACAGTGGGTCATCTCTGCTAGTGCAAGTTTTTACAAGCACAGCAGTCAGGCTTCTATTCATCATTGGTAAAAATGCATAACTGATGATGGTGACTGTGTTGAAAAATACCATTTTGCAGCTGAGAATTTGCTCTATAAAACAGTGTTATTGTGCTCTTTGTATCTGCTGTAGTTTCCATGGAAATAAATAGGAAGCAATTCTTTTGGAGTGATCTATATAAACAGGAAGGACATCAAGCATGTAGTCTTTACAGTATATCCAAACAAAATCTAATCATATTTGTGTTGAATATAGTTTAAACAGTGAATATAAGATATTTTAGAATACCGTATTTTATGCTCCACAGTTTCAGAGATACTTTGTGTCTTCTGGATGAAAGAACTAGATATCATTTTAGGAGCCTTACACTATCACAGCAAATTTCCAGTTGGCCACTTTAAATTTTTCAAGACATATGCATACAGTAAGTAAGCAAGAAATGGAATCTATGAGTTATCGTTATGAGGTATCGTTTTCAAGTACCACTGGAGTGGTACTTGAAAACTGGGTGCAGTATGATTTTGAAAATGGAATGATATTAGATGCCTATGTTCAGACATAAGTCAATTCTGGATAGGTGTGAACGTCCGGACACTTGGTTAGTGATGTTTCAAAGGAGTTTCCTAGAAATAATTGCAGAATTATTCTGATGTGCAGGCCAGGGTTCAGCAGTAATTTATTTGCTATTTAACACTGACTAACATTTACTATTTGTGGTGATGATTCTGTCAGGAAGATACCTGGTCTAGAATAGTCTCTTTTCAATATCAGTGCATACTCCTTCTGACTAGTTACAGTTTTCAGCTTTTAGTAGATTTCCTATGTGGCACTTCTTTTTTATAACAATTGAATCTTTCCAACACAGTAACCAGCACATAACCTCAAGGGATCAGATTCTGCTTTGCATATCAGCTCTTGTTATAGAGTATATTATAACAGTATATTTGTCTGTCAGACAAAATTATGTCTTGTCTAGCTTCATAACAACTTTAATGATGTTTTTCATTTATTGGTCTGAAAAAATACAGTTTGACTCACTTAAGTTCTTCCCCTTAGAATGGAGATTCAATAAAAAGTATGAATCTTTACTGACACATTCAAAATAATCTGTCATACTGCCTTAAAATACTGATAAGAAAATCCTTGAGTCCTTTGATATTTGTAGTTGTTCTATGTTGTAATTGAATTTGAAAAGCTGTGTTAAGATTTTTATCCCCTGACAGTAAATTATTACTTCTAGAATAAAATAGTTTGATAAGCACTGCTGATTCATTTTGAAATTCAGTTTTGCATCCCATCATATCATCTGGCCTAGTACTAGATATGAAGGTTGGTGGCCCTGCATGTGGCAGGAGGATTGGAGCTTGATGGTCCTTGAAGTTCCTTTCAACCCAAGCCATTCTACGATTCTATGTTTCTATGATCTGATTATTTTCACAACAATATGAATTATCAAGCTGTAGTTGCACCTGTGATCTGCTTTTGTGTATGTGCTATGTAGCCTGTTGTTCTGTCTTTGAACATGTACTTCTATTTAAGTACAGTAATTTTCACCTGGCCTCATTGAATTACATCATACTTTTTTCCAGACCTTTGTCATTCTGTCAAGATTTTTTTAATACTAATCATGTCCTGCATGGTTCTTGCAGTCCCTACTGTTTGTATCTTCCAATCCCTGCTGTCTTGCATCTAGCTAGAAGCATAAGTCATAATTTCTATTCAGATAACAAACTGACTATGAAAGTACTGGATAGTACTGGATATATATAAAGTTCTACAGAACCCAGTTGGTTACTCTTGATTTCATAGAGAACAATAGGTGATATTTATGAGTGCAATTTTCAACATATTTTTTCCTGCCTATATAGCAATATTTCCATTATTTCCTTGTAAGAATGTCAAGCATTTTCAAAATGCTTTCTAAAATCAAGATATATCACACCTGTTGCTTCTTCTCAGACTAGAAAGCCCTCTTCTCTTCTAAAAAAGAACAGACTTAACATGATTCAGTTCCTGAGAAATCCATGTTGTTTAGTACTTATCACCTTCTTAGTAGAATGTTTATTTCTCCATTACTAACTTGATTCATCATTTCAATAATTGTATGGCAAATGAAGTTAGGAACATAATTTTCTGAGTCATTCTTCTCTTCTTTTTTCTTGCCTTTGTCTGAAAATAAGTAGGGACAACCTTTGGCTTTCTGATTTTCTTCAGCCTCTCCTGTTTTAATCAAATTTTTACAGGTTGTGTACTAGCATCTTTGAGGTTGCTTTTCCCAGACCCTTACATGTGTTCAGGTGAATTCAGTAAGGCTATTATGTATGAATTTCTTCAGTTTTCTAAGTTATATAAATAATCTATCAATTTCTTTCATTATTCCTAGCTGAGTCACTGAGTGTCAGTGGCATTATTTTGCTGACTACATTTAATCTTTCTTCTGAAGATGGAAATGAAAACACATTGGGTTTTCCAGACATCCTATGACCATAGTTATGTATTAATTATTTAATGGCAGCACCATTTAACACAGCCAAACGTTATTCACACCTGCCCAAACTCATGCCTCTGGTCAGTTGGAAGAACTGTTCATGTAGCAGAAATGGGCTGGAGAGCTACCTGATGAATGAGATGCCCATGCTGGCAACAATTACTGCTGCCACATGTACCTGTGGCCTCATGGTCACACCAGAGTTGCAATAGTTCAGTGCTTGAGCTTACCCTTTGTTAGTAATATGCCACTGCATACTTTTTATTGTACTTTACTTTCTTTTTATTTGTTTCTTGTGTCTTGACCTTTCTGTGTTTATTACTATCCATTTATTTTTATTTTATATTTGTCTCTGGTTATCTGTGTGCAGGTCATCCAAGAGATCATTACCAAGCCAATACTTCTTGTGTTTCTGCTGCAAAAACTTTATGCTTTTTCAGTGTTTCTTATTCCAGTCAGTCTGTCTGCTTTCCTGAGCAATTTTTTTCAGAAAGACCTGTTTGCTCCTAAAAGCCATTTGCCATCTTGAGTAACTGAAATCTGATTTCCAGACATTTACTGACTTTGTTTCACTGTTCTATTCCTAGAATCATCATCTCTGATACTTTACAGTTTCTCTAGTGCAAGTTCTCTTTCTGTTCAATGTTATTTATTATAAATGTTCCAACTTTATGTAACTTAATTCATTATAATGTCAACAGGAAATTTAATTGCTTTCACGGGACTTCCTGCATGACAGTGAGCAAGATCATTGATATTTTAAAATTTTCTCAGTTTGAATATTTTTGAATTTGTTAAAACAGTTAGCAAACAAATAGAATTTTAAGCAAGCCAACTATAATTTACTTCCATTCAGCTAATGGAAAGGATGGGATATATTATCAAATCAAGACAACAATTAAGACCAAGCCAGTGAACTTTTGAGTCCAGTTTCTCACATCATCCAGCTAATATACTAACAGATAATCAGACTGAGTTATAGTACTGCCACTGGAAATACAAGAGCTACTCTGAAAGCAATGCCTTCTATATTATCATGTTGGCTTACTACATCAGAGGCAGATATTGGTGGTATGGCAGTAGACCCTGAACCTTCTTGCCAATATTCCATTGCATTTTGTTGCCATGTGACAGATGGCAGTAGAGGAGCAGTCTGACAAATTGGAGACTGACATGGAAGAGTGTTTGAAGCAAAGGTCTGTCACTGAATTCCTACATGCAGAAAAAATGTCACCCTCTGACATTCATCAACGCTTGCTGAATGTTTGTAGAGACCAAACAGTGGATGCGAGCACATTGAGGTGGTGGGTGGTACATTTCAGCAAGTTGGCAAATGATGGTGACTAGGTTGAATAACAGTGTTTTGAAACTGAGAATTTGTTCTATCAAATAGTGTCATTGTGTCCCTTGTAACTGTTGCAGTTACCAGAAATAAATAGGTAGCATTACTTTCAAAGCAATCAGAAGTACTTCTTAAGAACATACTTTGATTCATCCTTAAGACCATGGTAGTGATAACTAAATTTCAGCATTAAGCTCGCAAAAGATGTAGGGAGCCACAGGTCATAGTATAGGTGAAACTTGTCACTTTGTCTATTACTCTGTAGCTATTGGTTATTTCCCAATACAGAGATTTCCCTTGGTGATTCTGTTTTACTATTTCTCTCTCAAACCTCATTGTTACCTAATATTATTGATTTATTATTCTGTTTCTCTCCTCGTGAAAAGAATTTTTCCCCTTGAATAAATAATAGTCAAATTCTGCAAAATAGCACATTTTGGTTAATAATTATTTTCAACTCTAAATTTAGTAATGTATTTGGATTTGTATTACAATAGTTAGGAGATCAGAAGGCTTTGATATTTGATGCTGGGGGACTTTTGGAAGTGTCTTTCCCGAAACACATATAAAGAATCATATGCATAAGAAAATATAGTGACAAACTAAGAAAGATTGAGTTCTGCTGAAGCTTGAATCACACAGTTGCAAATCTCTCTGAAGAGAAAAAAAGATTACCTTAATGAAACCTTTCTAGCTTTAGGAGACTTACCAAGCTTCTTTATCTAAATTCTCAGGTCACTTTTTTTTCAGGGTAGTGCATATGGAGAAAGAGGGACATTGAATTTTGTGGGCTAGTCTATATGAACATAAGATATATATCAGAAGGATGACTTTCTTCTAAGTATTCTTCATTTTGAGTTGTTTGTTTGTTTGTTGTTGTTGTTTTTCAGGAAGATTTTCAGGACCAATAAGTAAATATTCTGGATTATGAATGCAGCTCAGTCCTCTCACAGACCAGTTAGGTTTTGGTGACAGAGGAAATCTGCTTCTGTGTACAGCTTTTAATTTCAACACATCTGCAAAGTTGACCCTGGGCAGCTTGATGGATTAATTTTCCAAAAAACTGACAAATATAAGGAGGTCATAGATGTGGTAGTACTTGGAAGATGGATGTTTTAGGGATAAGCTATGTGATATAATAGAAATGTAAAGATTAATGTACACATCCTTTCTTTGATTTCAGAAGTTAGCTTTTTTTTTTTTTGCTTTTTTTTTTCTCCAGGTAGATGTTTCAGTCCATAATTATCAATGTTTTTCTACCAACAAAGATTGGCAGGCTCTTGTGTCTTTGTGACATTTTAAAGGATTTAGAACTAAATCCATACAATATTTTGGTATTTTGTTATATGCAATTTACTCAAACAGAAAAAATTTCTTTTGCCTCACTCAAATCATAATCCAAATTCCATGTAATGTAAAAAGTCACAGAGAAAGGCTGGATAATGACCTTCTGAAAGCAATCCTTGGAATCTAACACGAGAGTTAGACACCATTCGTATCTATTCTCATTGATTTATATGTTAAAATCTAAGCTTTTTCCTCTAATCTGTAATGAGTAACATACCTAACTGGATCATTTTGTATGAGTTTAAAACCTGAAAGCAATCAAACCTCCTTTAATACATTTCCATTCAGCAAATAGCGGGTTCAAGTTGTGCATGTGTACAATACATCAAGCCTAGAGCTAACATTTTAATGTTTTTCCCTTTGTGTATGTTAGACTTCAATACTTCTTTTCCAGCTTTTCACTGATTAATTTAGCAAGTGTAAGTGATAAGAAATAGACAAGTTTAATGTAGCAAACACAAGTGCTTAAAAACTGCTGGCAATACTGCCTGAGACTTCTGGAATAAGTGTGTGGTATCTGCAGTCATGTTTTTCACAGCCTTTGATGAACACTTTTTTTTCTGAAAGTGCCTGATCAACTTTTAAACAGTGTACACATCTCATCTCTCTACCATCCTCTGGAAGAGACTTAGTATTTACAGTTCAATTATGATTTGTGTGGAAAGTATCCTTCCTTAGGTTTGTGATGAAAAGCATCCCTCTTTGTCTGTGATCTGATAATTTGTTTTCATTTTCCATTTTTCTTATGTAATGACAAGTGAGATTAATTATTTTGTATTCAGCTTTTCCAAGATATTCATGTTTGTTTGTTTTTAATTCTTTTGCCAGTTGTCTCCATGTCAAAGGGGATTTTGTTTAATCTCTCCTTATTCTAAAGCCATATACATCTTCGATTATCTTGCACATTGTTCTGTGTTTTTTTTTTCTGATTCAGTTACTTCCTTTGTGCGATGAGGAGAAAAAAGAGCTATGTGTAGCACTGAAGGTGTGGGACATGAGGAGTTTACATAGTGGTGCAGTAATATATTCTGCTTTTTTTACTATTGCTGTCCTACAATTTGATTCTCCCTTCTGATTGCCACGGGACACTGATCCGATGTTTACAAACTATTTGCAAGTTTTCTATGAAGTAATAAAAACTTTAGAGCCTTTATAATTTTATTTATTGGTTTTTTGGGGTTTTTTTCACTATGTGTGTTTACTGATATTGAATCATAGAATCATAAAATGGTTTAGGTTGGAAGAGACCTGTAAGATTGTCTAGTTCCAACCCCCAGCTATAGGCAGGGACACCTCCCTCTATACCAGGTTGCTCACAGCCCCATCCAGCCTGACCTTGAATCCTTCTGGAGAGGGGGCATCCACAGCCTTGCTGGGCAACATGTTCCAGTGTCTCACCACCCTCACAGTAAATAATTTCTTCCTAATATCTAATCTAAATCTACTCCCTTCTAGTCTGAAGCTATTTCCTCTCATCTTGTCACTACATGAGTTAATAAGAAGTTCCTCCCCAGCTTTTATATGGGCCCCTTCAGGTACTGGAAGGCAGTTATAAGGTCGCCTTGGAGCATTCTCTTCTCTAGGCTGAAGAGCCTCAACTCTCTCAGTCTGTTCCCCTAGGAGAGGTCCTCAAGCCTCAACTGAGGTGTTATTATATTTTAATTCTAATTTTATCACTCAGTTTCTTAATATCATAAGATCAATATCCAACATTTTGCAGTTAACTCTGCTGTTTCTTATCCTGTTATCCAGTTATTCATGTATACTTTAAATGCATAGAGCACAGATAGGGTGATGCCTTCAGGCTCCCCCTTTTATGTTAAAGTTTCCTCCAAGGGTTGAGGGCATTCTATTAAGATTCTGGTGTCCCTTATCTCTAGAGGGAGAGTTCCTAGGAAAAGACCTTTCCAAGCTCTAGATGCAGGGAGAAGTGGGCTTACATTTCTCTGCTTGATTTCTTCTCCTTCAGGCTGTGTTATTCAGCTTTAGTCTGGATGTTTTTGCTGGTTTTGTGTGGAGACAAAGACCGTCCTAGAATGTCCCCATTTTTTCTTTTATCTTTGCAAACTGCCTTATTACAAGCTGAGCTTGCTCCCTGGAAAACAAATGCTGATTTGGGGAGCATCCTGGGCTTTGAGATCCACAAACAGACGCAAAGAAAAGTAAAGAGAGTAGTTGGATGCAGTGAAGGCTGGTAAGAGCCACAACTTCCGTACAGGGACCATATACCGCAAACAACTAAATTGCCAGAAGGAGGCTGTAAAAGTGATCACACCAGGTCAGGGGTAACTGGAGAAGCCACTTCTGAAATTCATTAGTTACTGATAGAAAGCAAAGCTTCATTGCAATTCTTGATTGCTTTTCTCCCCAGCGGGAATCCAGCACAAAAATGTTTTAATACACAGTTTTATTGGGAATACCTGAGCAAAATGATAATATTGCTGCTTTTATGGTAGTCTTGTTTCTCACATATCATAGCAGGTCACTTCACAAAGCATTAAAGGGGTGTGTGTGTTTGTGTACCTCCATCTGTGCATTCTGATAGCACCTTGAAGGAATTAAACAATATCATCAGTAGTAAGAATGCAGTGGGAAAGGTAGACATAGAAACCATCATAAAACATTTTTTCAGAACATTTATTGCAATTATTGCACAATTTTAGGTGTTACAACTGAATGAAGATGCTGCTGTTAACTGCCAAACACATAAATCCAAACATATTTCTGATGATAGTACTGTTTCTTCCAAAGAGCAAAAACAGGTCAAATTGTGTCTGAGAATAGAGCAATTTATTCTTTGGTTTGAATAAGGAAGATTGAAGTACAAGTGAAAGCATACATATGGTAAATCATTTGCTAAATATGATAGATGGAAACTGACTAGGAGGAAGAGAATGATGATCAGAATAGCATTCCACAGCTTCACTAGTTTTGTTAAACTACTGTCCATCACTAGCATTTCAGTGAACATACATACAAACAATTAAAAAAGGCTAAAAAATATCAAGGTCTCTGGTGGACATAGAAGTGATTCTTTTCATTTTTCATTTTCAAGAATCAACATTAATTATATACTCGTCTGTTTTGTCTTTTTCCTTTTCTTCTTAACAATGCAGGTGAACTTCTTTGCAAAAACAAACGAACAAAAAACCCAGCAAACTGACTTATCATCTGTAATCCATTAAGGAAGATAGAATTTTTAGATTTTCAAGTATATGTTTACACTGTAAAGAAAAGAATATAAAAACTAATAATTGTGATTTTTCTTGTCTATATTGAACAAAATCTTAGTGGAAAAAGAAAATTCAGCTATGTAATATATTTTAAAAAATAAAATCATAATTGAGATCCACAGAGAGAAATAGTATATGTTGCTTTGTTGGCTCCCTCTGAAAACTAGATTATAAGAAAAGTTTTCAGACATCTGTATTCATAAATGATGCCATATATGAATTTCTGCACTGCAGATTTTAACAAGCACTTCGTTAAACAAATTCAAGCCTATTTTTTTTTTTTCTGTGATTCTATTGGTTCTGGGTCTAAGCAGCTGCATGTTTTTCCAGTTCTGCAGATTGCTTCTGAGGTGTATTTCTGTGTCTACTACTTCTGAATATCTCCACTGAGTGTTCAGTAGGAGGCTAACGTGGGCAGTCTCCTATGGCTAGAAATTAAATCTTACTTTACAGTTCCTTGGATCATAGACGTGTCCTAAAATGAGTTAATGTGATAGCTTAGGTTTTATCTGTGGGTTGCTTTTATTGTTTTATTTTTCCCGGAGCATGCCCTGACAATTGAAACCCTTAACTTTTTTCTTAGAATTTTGAAGCTATGTTTACGGATTAACATGAGCTAAAATAATATGTTCAATATTATCTACTTCTACCTGGACACTTAAGATATATCTATAAAGGAGTTAGAGAAGTCTGAGGACCAGGCTGCAATAATTCTGTTCTTACACTCATTGTCACTTCACTGAAATCCTGAACTTCTCATTTTTATTTCCATGCCACAGCTTGTTTGTCTTTAAGTGATGAAGTCCGTCATAGTGATGGAATAGTTTCATCCATGTGTTGTTGACATGTTGCACGACGGGAAAGAAAGAATTCAGTAGAAAATAAATAATTCTTACGGATAACAATATATTAGGATTAAAATGTATTCTTTGTGCCTGTTGCCACAAACTAGTAGAAATAATATTCCCCTTATGTGTCTTTTGATTAACAAAAAAGGCAGAACACATATTTTAGTATTTTACCTGCAAAGAATATCTCGTAATTTCTGCAGTATAAGCAGGAGAAGAATTTTTGAAAGAGTATTAACATAAAAGATGGACCAGATTTTCAATAGTTTACTCTTCTCAAAGCAGTTTACTTTGATACCTCCCACATACATAATTTCATTACCAGCCTCCAAAGCTCAGGGGAGATGAAACCTTATGGATACCTCAAAGAATCACTTTGGGTTACAAGACACCATCAAACATGAATTAAAGTGTGCCTTGTCAGAAGATATGAAATGCTGTGCATCTGCAAGTAGCTCTAAAATTATTCTTAACATGTCAATCTAAAGCAAAAGCAAAAAATATGTATTTATAAAAATATACAATTACACAAAGCCAGGTTTACAGAAATAAAGAGAAGCCCGCTTTCTGGCTCCTTCTTGTAAAATCACATGTGAAGTGTTTTCTCGTATCCTGTTATTCAGCTGAAGAGCTGATTAGTTATTAACCTAAGTGTCACTGAAATCCAGGAATGAAACTTGCCAACTGAAATGACATTAAAAAGCCAGCCTTGCTTTATTGTAATTCTGGGTGCATGGGGGATTTCTTTTATGTGAAAACGTGAATATTCACACAATTTATGTGAAGTGTATGCCTATTCCGAGAATTGCTATACATACTAAAATCTAGCGTTACACATGCACTGTGTTAATATGGGATTCTTGCAAGGGGTCTTTGATGGTCATGGGGTTCCACTAAGAATTGCTATCTGGCCAGAAGATTGTACATTGAGTAGGTTTAGACCTTTCTTTGATCAAGAAATTATTTACAGAAATCAGCTGCTGACTATCACATTGACCTTTCTTATGATTCCCTACATTATTAACCCTAGTGGAGTATAGTGTACCTCCTTGCAGCTTGTGGAATACTGAGACTCATTGTCTTGCTTATCTAGGAAAAAACAACCTTCCCTAGACAGAAAGTCAGTTAGCTGAAGACTCTGAATTAATTGCCAGGTATCTTAAGAGCTTTGATTCCATCCTGAGCAGAACATTTATTTCCCTTAAGATCTGGAGGAAAAATAAATCTAGAGGAATGGTCTTGCTTGTTTATCTAACTCCTTTCTGGTATTTTTCTAAGAGTCTGTTCAGATGTAGATCTCTGTTCTATCCTTCTTTCTTTCCACCTTCATCTCCTTTCCTTTCCATCATCTTGTTCAAGGTTCAAGGTTCAAGTTGCTTCTGTTTTACACTGTTGACCTCCAATTTGTTCAGTCAAATCATTAACAAGTGATTAATATCTTGCAAGATAAAATAGTGAGTACTAGCCAGTTATAATTGGGGGTTGCAGATTCATGTTTCTTGAGGTCCCTTCCAACCCTGGCCATTCTGTGATTCTATGAATCTACTGTGATTCTGTGAAACTACTATGTTTAAATGTTGCGTTTATTATTTTTACATCCTGAGACTTTCATTCAAAATCTTAAACTTATCTATCAAATAATGGATAACCAAATCAACAGGATTAGTGCTAGGGGTTTGATTCTTTCTTGTGTGAGTCCAGAATAAAGGTTTCCAGCTTCTTCTCTGGGTGTAAGTCATCTTAAGCAGCTGTTCCCTAGCCTTATCTGCAGTTTGAACAAAATCTTCCAGCTTTCTCTTGTAAGAACAAAATATTTTTTTCTAAAGAAAAGAAGGGAGGGAGAATAAACCCTAAGTAAACTAAATATTTGAGGGAGAGAGATAGAAGAAACAGTAATGTTCTTACTTTTTTTTTTCTCAACCCTGGCCAAGCTGAGACCTTGGCAACAGAACTCCACTCCCTCTTAACTAGAGATGTCTTTTCAGCATCTGGGCAATAAGGGTAGTTTTATGTTTAAGCTGATGGAGAAATTGCAGATAATAGTGCTTCTGATTTTGACTTGGGAGGATAGATTGTCAAATAGAATTTTTAAGTTAAAGATGAGGTGACAGTGTTGTTACCAAATTTTGAGAACAGCAAATAGTATGCAAGACTTCAGAAAGCACAGTAGCTAACATCTTTTTCCAGAATGCTGGTCTCTAAGCAGCTCTGCTAGGTAGATAGCATTTGATGGGAGTCACTGCCTGTAGTACTAGACAACAGCAAATTTTACATACATTTTAAGAAGATACATTTATTTTAGCAATTTATTCACTTGTTTCTCCCCTATCAATATAAAGCAAAAAATCGTAGAATCATAGAATGGCCTGGGTTGAAAAGGATCACAATGTTCATCGAGTTTCAACCCCTCTGCTATGTGCAAAGTTGCCAATCACCAGACCAGGCTGCCCAGAGCCACATCCAACCTGGCCTTGAATGCCTCCAGGGATGGGGCATCCACAGCCTCCTCGGGCAACCTGTTCCAGTGCATCACCACCCTCTGTGTGAAGAACTTCCTCCTAATATCTAATCTAAACCTCCCCTGTCTCAGTTTAAAACCATTCCCCCTTGTCCTATCACTATCTACCCTTGTAAACAGCCATTCCCCCTCCTATTTATATGCTCCCTTCAAGTACTAGAAGGCCACAATGAGGTCTCCCCAGAGCCTTCTCTTTTCCAAGCTAAACAAGCCTGGTTCCCTCAACCTTTCCTCATAGGAGAACCCTCTGATCATTTTAGTGGCCTCTAAGAGCTCTACGTCCTTCCTGTACTGGGAGCCCCAGGCCCGGATGCTGGGTGGGGCCTCACTAGACCTGAGTAGAGAGGGGCAATCACCTCCCTCTTCCTGCTGGCCACCCCTTTTTTAATGCAGCCCAGAACACAGTTGGCCTTCCGGGCTGCATCACACAATACTGGCTCACATCCAGCTTCTCGTCTACCAGGACCCCCAAGACTTCTGCAGGGCTGCTGTCCAGGAGACCTTCCTCCTGTTTGTATAAATACCTAGGATTGCCCTCACCCAAATACAGCACCCTGCACTTGACCTTACTAAACCTCATTAGGTTTTCATGGGCCCAGTTCTCCAGCCTGTCCAGGTCCCTCTGGATGGCTTTCCTTCCTTACAGTGCATCGACTGCACCGCTCAGCTTGGTGTCGTCCACGAACTTGCTGAGGGTTCCCTCGATGACATTGTCCATGTTGTTGATAAAGATGTTGAAGAGCACCAATCCCAAGATTGACCCCTGAGGGACATCGCTTGTGACCGGCCTCCACCTTGATACAGAACCATTGATCACAACCCCTTGGCTGCATCCAGCCAGCCAATTCCTAATCCACTGAACAGTCCATCCTTCAAATCCACACCTCCCCAATTTAGAGAGAAAAGTAGAGAGAAATTTACTCAAATTTAGAGAGAAAAGTACCCATCAGCTCATCACCAATTTTTAGAGTCTTTAATTCATTTTAAGGCCTATCTGAATTGTAGACTCTGGGAAAGCTCTTAACTAGTACTGTAAATGGAACAGTTGGATCAGACTGGCTGCAATTGAAATTGATAGATAATCTTGCTAATACCTGAATTTTATTCAAGTCAAATCCAATAGATTTCAAGTTGGAAGGAAAAAAAATACTTAGCATAATGTACTTCACAAGGTGGTGCTACCAGATACTGCAGTGTATTCTGAACATAAAACTTGAAGTGGAGTTGTCGTATCTTTTAGACTGGAAGAATCTTACAAATCTAGCTTACCCGTGTTACACACATTCTCCAAAAGTCATGCCTACAGAATGCTGACTTAGTTTATTTGGCTGATCCTATGCTACTGCAATGAGAACTCTATGAAACACTGTGTAGTAGCTTAGTACGGATAAGCGTCCTGTTGTACACCTGATTTTGAAGAACAACCTTGTTGTTCCCTGCCTAGGACAAATACTTCATGTAATCTTAAATCCCCAGTATACAGTTTTGGTCTAGATGATCTGCAATAAGTGCAGGAGATAGGAAGGTAATCACGTTATGTGAAAGTGGATTTTAAGGCCACAGCTGACAATGACAAAGCCGAGTAGAATGATTTAAATAAAAATTACTTAAATCGTCAATTTTAATCAAAAATATTTCACTCTGAAAACAATAACCTTTATTTAAATAAACACTTTTAATTTTGCATTTGTCCTTGTTTTCCTAAAAGAAGTTAATCCACATTAACTAGTAACTATTAAAATACATTAGTTTGCAAGTAAATATACATTTTACCCTCAATTTGGTTCTTCTCTTTAATAGGATATGTTATAGTAATATTCATTTATAAAGCAATTATAGCACAGCATGTTTTTGCTCAAATGATTAGTTTTTTTAAAATGTCTTGCATGTTTTCATAGTTTCTTACAGCTTAATGATGGACAATTATATAATCTAATTTCACTTCTATTAATTTAGGCATTTATATTTCATGCAGATGTCCATATCATGAGCTTAGAGATTTTAGTTAGACTGAAATATTTATGTACTCTAGAGGGAAAAAATAACAGAGACCAGTATTTCATTTTTATCTGAGGATCTTGGGAGAATATCTATTATATATTAGAAGTCCTGATAATAACATCATATAAATGTATTCCACTCATAAGAAAATCTATCACGTACAACAAATCAGAGTCCTTGACCCTTAAACAAGGTGATAATTATGTCCCACAACCTGAGTTTGCTCATCATTATGATCTGGGGAATGTGAGTGAAGTTTACCAGCTAGTCATCAAAGAAATATGAGGTTTTGTACCAAAACTTTACATAAACCAATAATATACACTTGCAGCCTGGAAGATCAACTGTATCCTGAACTGCATGAAAAGAGCAGTGGCCAGCAGGGTGAGGGAGGTGATTGTCCCTCTCTGCTCTGCCACTGTGAAGAAGACCCCCCTGTATTACTGCATCCACGCCTGCAGCCCCCACAACACCAGAAAGATGTGGAGATGTTGAATCAAATCCGGAGGAAAGCCACAAAGATAATCAGAGGGCTGGAGCACCTCTCCTTTGAAGAAAAGCTGAGGAATCTGGGCTTGTTCAGCCTGGAGAAGAGAAGGCCACCTCAATGTGGTCTTCTTGTACCTAAAGGGAGCTTATAAACAAAAAGGAGACTGACTTTTTACATGGTCTAATAGTGATTGGACAAAGGGGAGTGGTTTTAAACTAAAAGAAGAGAGATTAAAGGTAGATATTTAGAGGAAATTTTTCTCTCAAAGGGTGCTGAGGCACTGGCACAGGCTACCCAAAGCAGTTGTTGATACCCATCCCTGGAGTTATTCAAGGTCAAGCTGAATGGGGCCATGGGCAACCTGATGCAGTGAGTGGCAGCCTGGCCCAAAACTAGTTGGAACTAGATGATCTATAAATTTCCTTCCAACTCAAGCCATTCTGTGATTCCAGCGTGGTCAATGTCTGACTTCTGAGAGTTATTCGATTTTTCTGAAAGATGGACTAGATGCTGTTGGGGGTCTCAGTATCTGCTGTGATAAATGTCTGAGTATTTTATGTATTATTTATTCTCACAAGAGCAGGATTTTTGCTCTAAGAATGGTGCAGATGAGTGAAAGCACAGTATAATAGCCTCTTCTACTTCATTTTCTGCCAAGTGACATGGACAAATGACTTCTGAAACAGTTCACTAGATCAGGCTCTGTGAGCAAAACAGTCAGTGCAAGGATCCCAAAAGGTTCCCATGTCTTTAAAAAACATTGTCAAGACTACTTGGCATCTAAATTGCTCTCTGTGTCTAGCTCTAGGTTCCCATTTATACTTCTAATTACTAACAACATTTGATATCTTGGACATCCTTCTCTAACTACTTCATCATCCCCTTTGAAAGATTACTGAAATCCAAAATGAGCAAATTAAATATCTTCCAGGTCATTGCATCATGGCTTCTTTAGTTATCAGGGGACACACATTTATGCCTATCACTTGGTGCCAGGCCAATAGCCTGCATTTCCAATACCAGCAAACCAGGCAGTACACATCAGCCAGCTCACTGCAAATTGGCAATTAACATGATGGCTGGATGAGTTCACATGAGCATAACATTATTAATTAAACAGCAGCTGGGTTAATCAAGATAGTAAAAGTAATTTGTTGGAATAAATATTTTATTCATGTGTCCATCAATAAAGCAAAAGTGGAGATTTTAATTAATACATTAATAAAAATATTCCACTGTAGTGACCGTAGCTCTGTTTAAGTATCTCAGTATAGGTCTAATTTGTTCCCATTTCATCACTTCTTGTTAATTGTAGTGTAGATATCAGTTACCAATTACAATTACAAGTATGTTGGTTACAAGCCAAGTATTGCTGTCCACCACAGAGCACATATACTGAACAACTGTTGTCAAAGGGCTATTTTTCCTCTTTGTTGCCATGTTCTTTCAGAAATAAGTGTGTTCTCCCATTTAATTACAGAAAGTTCTTGATATATGTTGGATTGCAGTATGATATTACAATGATAGTACAATGTGATTAAAGGCCTGATTTTCTCCAAAATTAACTTAGGAGGTAAATACATTTTTTATTTATATGTTTTAAACAAGTATGCAGTAGCTTTGATTTCTGTCTAATTAAGGAAAATTTATCTAATAATTAAAAGAAATACAAAGAAACACTGATAAGCAGTGAAAGGCTGCTGATTTCATAGCAGCTATGGCAAAGACATTACAACAGTGTTCCAAGCAGTAACATCAGTGGGAAAAGGTTTACATTAAGGAGAAGATGTACTGAAAGAGGAAGATGTAAGTTATTATGGCTGTTAAGACAATCAGGGTTACCAAGCCCCACACTTCCTGGAGAGCAGACCTCTTAGAATATTTTTCTCTCCTTTTGCTTGCTTGCTTTTTGCTTTCCTCTTTCGATGATTTAGTGGAGGGTTGTTAGAATTAGGGTAGGTTGTGGTTGGACTCGAAGATCTTTACGGTCTTTTCCAGCCTGAGAAATTCTATGATTCTATGATTCTATGATTTTGCTCAAGGAGATTATTGTATATGAGAATAGAAATCTCTTTCTATGCCAGGAGAAGAGAGGTAGGGCTAGCATTCTCCCTGACTTTGAAAAAAAAAATAATCATGAAGTTCAGCAATGGCAAATGTTAAGGAAGTAGCTGAGCTGCCTTCAAAAATATTTAACCTACAAAGATTGTGGGCTGAACTGTCATGCCTGCTTCCAAACATTTCAGTCCCATACTTACAGAGAAGAAACAAACCCAAGTGACTCACATGGTCAAATCACACACCGTCAGTGGTGAATGGAAGTAGTGTAAATAAATGAATGATATTCCCTTCTGAAAAGCCACCTATTTTCTGGTATTTGTATTGTACTTAATGCAATAGCAATTTAATCTATATGTAATGTTCAGCTAGCATAAGCAATATACCTCAAGTATGATTGTGTTTTCAATCCCTTGGAATCCTTTATGTAATGTTGCTTCAGTTCGCATACATTAAAGACTCATCCGCCTAGTGTCCACCTGATAAAGGTGGTAGCTTTTCCCTAGTAAAATTGACCCTGCCCCCTCCCAAAAAAAAAAGCCAGGGATGCTGCCAGTGCTGGAGCCTGCTCAAAACTAGAAGAAAGCTGTATTAAACTCGCTAGTTCCTTTCTCAGAACCCCAGTGAGGTGAATGGCCAAGGCAGGAGGCTCTGGCAGGACTAGGCCACAGTGCTGTGGCAGCTTTCATTCACAGGGAACTTAGCCTGGGTGCACTGCAGCTTAGTTCTCCAAGGAGAGAATTAATCCCTTGGAGGAGGATTAAGCTTCAGTGAGCTGAGGCCACTTTATTTCTGAATGGGGAAGGCCACACGGGGATTTAATGTACTTTATCTTCTGTGCATTGATTTCACAGCTTTAGTTAATTCATCTTAACTTCCGTGAATTCCCTTGTGTGGACAAGCTTTTTGTCTGCAGAGACTCTTAGAGCTGCTTGTAAAGCTCTTGGTGTAGCCCAATGAGAAAGCAGGTTGGAGTGATTTCTGTGCCTGTGAAGGAGCTTATACCTGTCTGGAGACCATTAAATTACCTCTTTCTCAAACGCTTGATCCATGACAACCTTAAAAGAACTATTTTAATTAGGTTTTCTTTTTGTATTGAACAGATGAAAAAAGAGTTTCTTGAAAACTAATCTCTGGGTTATTTTAGAAATCTCTAATGAACAGCCTCTTTGAGGCTTTCAGATAGCACAAATGATGTACAGCTGCACAAACAGTATTTTCTCAAGCATGGGCATGTCTCGGCAGTGCAGTTTAATAGATTTCCTTTCCCAGCGGAATTATCTTCTTTTTGGTGATGGACATAAGAGAAGATTTTGTCTGTATGAAAAGCAAACAAGCAGTTTCTATTCTCTGGTCCTGAAAATTTTAATCCCTTTCTCTGAGTGGCACAAGTGATACAGACCTGGGCTAAGGAGAATGTTTTTGTGGAAGCTGCTGTTAAAGCAATGGCATGATTTTTCTGGTGTTGTCCTTTGGGAAAACAAGTCTGCTCTTTTCTTGTCTAGTGAATGTGATTTAAAGATAAGCCATTCTGATAAAGTGTTTCCTGATGCTGATGAATCATATCCCAATTTTAATGTTTAACAACATCCTGACATTTCACATATCAAATTAAACTATTGCCAAGCTGTTCACTGGGTCACTTTCTGCAAGACAAAGTGACATCTCTCATGGAATTTTTAATAACTCTAGAGATCATTGAATCTAACACCATTGCCAAAGCAGGCTCCCTGCAAGAGGTCACACAGGTAGGCCTCCAGACTGGTCTTCAGTATATCCAGAGAAAAAGACAGTAACTTAAAATCAAAATCTAAGTGCTTTGCTTTCTAATACAATGTTCAGACCTGGTGTTTTGGAGTAGCATTCACCAGTGCTGATCTCAGGAAATGATTTTAAAATATAAAGTATCATGAAGAACGAGAGAAAGTATCTTTAATGTAGCTGTGTGTGACCACTTGCATTGAGATTTACATATTAAATCATGAAATAGGAGGAAAGTTTTTCTAAATATAGCTGTGATAGATGTACTTACATGGTATTGTAATAAAAGCTTATTAAGTGTTCACTGTGTTCTTATGATTACTTTCCCTCTTCTTTCATACAGCTGATTGGATTTGTGTATGCCTGTTACGTGATCAGTATTTTCATGGAGGAAGAGGACAGCTGTAAGTACTGATACTCACCTATTCATCTCTGGAGCCACAGAACCTGGGGTGAGACTTGGTCTTGCATTAACTACCAAGAAGAACAAAGCTTGAAAAGTGGCAGAGTCTGACATTCATGTACACAACTGATATTACTCAAACACATATTTATTTAGGTACTACAAGTGTATGGATTTTACTTTCTGAACTTGTCTGTAGGGATCTGTGAACCCTACATGATATACCCTACATGAGCCAGGTATAGTGCTGAAAAGCTTGTCATTCATGTTGCACATACGCTTTGTTTTTTTTATACATACATTTAAACGTGAATCAAAGCTCCTGAGGACATTTAGTCTGTTTTTCCTAAGAACAGTTTTATTGACAGTAAAGTTAATGTAGATGACATATCAAGCCATTTATAATGTATTGTATCACTCTCATTTACAATTAAATGAACATATTCGACACTTAAAAGTAACTAGATCATGCATCCGAAATGCTCACCTCATGTTCTTAACCTACTTTGATCAGGAAAACACTGATATACATACCCATTTTGTTCAAAAAATTTAGAAATGTGACCATCATTCAAAAAACATTTATTTATAGTCATTGAATGGTCATTGGAAAAACATTAATATGTTGAATGCTGTGGTAGTAAGCTATGGGAAAACAGATGGTGAGAACTGCCTCACACTGTTACCCACATGACTATCATAGGTGTCGTTAAAACCAGTAGTGAGACTGCAATTATACTGGATGAGCAAAGAGAAGCAAATTGAAGAACAAGTCTGTTTAAAATAGGGAAGATGTGTCCATGTCAGACACTTCTCGCATATAAGGAGTTAAGCAGTGTATTTATCTTTAGGAAAATATTGAACAAATGCCAAGTAAAGCATCAAATTATGGCTGTAGAATAAATAATATACAAGCAAATATTTATTCATACAATTTTATTCATGAATCTTAACATAGTTGTTTTGTTTCTACACAGAATGGCACTTGCGAGTGGTATTAATATAGTAGAAATATATATATATATCAGATCTCAAGACAGTATTTGCTAATATCTTCAAAATCTTATTGAAAACATAATTTGAGTAATTCATGACTATGATGCAAAGGCAGACTTTTTGATTGAAAACAGTGTGAAGAAACAAGTGTTTTTTCGTCATTAAAACAGTACTCTGTTCAGTTCTCCATTGTAATGCAACAGATATTAGTGTCAAGTCTACTAATGCTTCCATTTAGGTTTTTAATCAGAAGAAAATATATCAAGGAAATTCTCAGATAATACTGAGTGGGAAGAAATCATAAATATGCTGTATACATAGTGCACTATGAAAAAGGCTAAAGTAAAGACTGGTACAGTAAATGAGAAACAGTAAATGAGAAACTTGGAGAACTAATATAAAATGTAGGACTTAAAGAGGAGGAAGAGCCTAGACAAGTTCCCTTTGAAAGACAGAAATTGCTGATTAGTTGGGAACTGGTAGTGCAGGATAAATATGAAGGATAGTGTGGCAGCAAGTCATACGTGTAACTTGAGGTGTGGATCAAAGACTATAAAGGAATCAAGAGATAATTGTCCTTATCATACAGCTGTGATGAGTCATGTCATTACGCAGGGCTTTGTACTGATGTCTGGAGAATTTTCTTTGTGAGACAATTGCTAACAAAATTCCTGAAAGTGTGAGATTTCATTAAATGATCAGGAAGGCTGGCAAATTGATAAGCAAGAGAAACTACAGTAACTCTAAAAAATAACAGTGCGTGTACAGACACACACACACACAAAAAGAAAGATATGTCTGTACCTGAAAAGACAGACTCTTTACATTTTACATAAGTATTTTAAATTATTTGGTTGTGTTTGTTTGTTTATTTGTTTGGTCCTTCATCCTGTCCTTCACACATCAGTGTTTTAGGCATGAAATAAAATAATACAAAACTCACATCAAAGCATATAGCGTATTGTTGGAAAACATAGTCACTTGCTTAAGAGTATAAGCAGTTTACATTCAGGGCCTTACAAGAGGGTTGTTGTCAAGTTAATGGCCTTATTTACTTGAAAATATATTAGAAGTGTCAGGACAATGTCTGTCTTTGACATCCATGACCCACTCCACTCTGACTGCCAGCAGTTGTCTTTTGAGAGTTTCACGCTATTTGTTACCAAGAGAAATTTAAATCACTGAGAATAACAGTTGACATCATTAATTAAAAAATAAAACACATCAAGTGCTATGAAGATCCAGAACTTAAAATCTACACACTGCCCATTCTCCATAAAGACACCAGGTATCTGCATTTAATTTCTGCTTGTATTCCAGAGCGACCAATTGCAATTTGGTGTTTCATTAGGTACAACTAAAAATCATCTTACTAATCTTGAAACATGTGGTATAATTTAGCTTTACATCCTTCATTAGCATTGTGCCAATTTACTGTTTTCACTTATATCTTTATAATCTTCCAAATTCTTGTGCAAATACGTTTGTTTTATTTAGTAGAGGATCCTCAAGGTGGGGTGCGGGGGGTAAGAGCAGTGTGTTGGAAGTGGAGCAGAGATACAGAACTGGCACAAGGTTTTACAAGTGGAGTAAAATAATTTTTTATTTTGTTTTGCTTCTATTTTTTTTTCTAAGATCCTGAATCCAATCAAAAGCAGCTAAATAGCCTTTTAGTATCTCAGCTGGGGCTAATTTGTTTCTTAATGCCCATTTGTGTTCTAGAATCCTCCATTTTTATAGATAAATATATTAAAGACAAATGTTAACTCATTTGTATCAATTCTACAGATATGTTTTAAATGGAGAAACATCTATGTAAGCCACAGTGGGAAAATGATTTGGTTTGGTAATTAGCTGAGAATAGCAGGACTTATTCTGGAAACTTGCATCATAATGAAGAAAAAAATTATGTAAAAAAGAAGTGCAGCGGTGCCTGAAAATAGTCAAGTTAAAAGCGATAGTCAAGTATAAAGCGATTACATTGGGATAAAAGTCCAAGAAGCTGCAACGAAAGAGCAGTTTTATTAATTTTAATATGATGCAGAAAGGTTCTTTTCTTAGATAAATGCAGTCATTCTTTCATATTTTTGCAGTAGTTTGCACGGAATAAATCCTCAGCCTTCTGAGAGTTCAAAGCTTTCCTAATTACATTCTGCAATACTCAGTGCATCAAGTTAACCCCAGTTCTTGATCTGAAACCTGTCAGGCAGACTTAAAAATTAATAATAGCTGCCTGTTTAGCCTCTGTGCAGTCCTTAAATAGATTTTGAGGCTGACATTTTGGCTGATGGACACTTTTCTGAATAGTAATAATGCTTGAGGAAACATTTATTTCCAGCTATTGCTCACCTTACCTACATTTCAGACTGTGGTTAACTTTTACTTAGAAGGAAGATGATAGCAGGTCAAAAGGAATGAAAAAAAGACATGTAAAAGTCATACTGCTGTAGTGGAGTTAATACCTTCCATCATTCATCCTAATGAAAAAGTCTATTTATATCTCTTCCTTTCATTTTTTCATTTCTATCTTTGTAGGTCTATCAATCTATATAAGCCTCTTTGAAGGAACAGAATAAGTGAAATCCGTAATCATAAAAGCCTGTCACTATCCTGTTTGTGAATCATTTTCTACTAAAAATGAACTCAGAAGCTTGTTACTGTCCTGTCAGAGTTACAGAATGGGTTTAATAAAGTGAAGTTTGGAGACTCGGCAAAATACGTTATTAAAAAATTATTAAATTTATAAATATTTTCCGGACTTCATTTGAGAAATAATAGCACTGTTTCATAAACATGCCATCAACACCTTTCTAAAGGGATAGTTCTATACTGTGTTACTTTGTGAAGTGGAAACTGAGTTGTACATAAAATGCGTAAGAAAAAAGATGTGAAAGCAGAAGGAAAGATTTATCAAAAACCTGCAACTGTCATTTCATCATTTATTACAAAAGTAAGACTGAAACATCAAAAGGTCAGTCCAAGGAAGCTCAATCCTTTGTTATAAATGAGCAAAAATTAAAAAACAGAAGGTGTGTGTGTGTGTGATGGGGGGGGGTTCCAATGAAATCACATGAAATCACAAGAACAAAATTAAATAAACAGTGTTTTGTCTCTCCCCTACACTGGCTGAATTCAGAGTTCAGCTGTATTTTCAGAACAAGAAGATGAATCTGGTTTTAAAAAGGAATTTTATTCATACTGTGGTATCTGTAGGAACCTCCATATGGTGTCATTATATAAATATTAAGTAAACCAAAATATATTATCACCAACATTGAAAAACTACTATATTGCCTTATCTGACATATGGCATTGTATTTATACATACCATTGAGCATCTGTTGTCAGTAATCCAATGAGAGAGAAAAAAATTTTCTTCATATTTAATTTTTGTAGCTACACAGTATGTCCAGCAGTGATACCTTTCTTATAAATACATTATGTTTTGCAAAATGAATGAACAACTGTCATGACTGTTAGTAGCAACAGGCTCATATGTGTCTGTATGATTACCTTTATATATAAGTCCACGTTTCAAAACTAGCTAGTATTCGGAAACACATGACTAATATTTTTACATCAATTGCAGTTTCCCATATACTTGAGTCTGTTGCCTCATAGAATAGATTATTTCTATAATAAAACATGTAATATGAAAGACGACCAGGATAGAGGATACTTCTCCAAACTAAACGGCTTTACTAGAATCAAACATACCCAGACAGTGACTCTCCTAAATTTTCTTACTGAAAACAAGGACTTATGAAACTTTCCAAACAGTAGCCAAAAGCAAAGATTATCACTGGGCTTTAGCACTAACTGCACTCAGCTTTAGCTCATAATGACTTCAGATATCAAAACATGCCAGCAAATGAATATGCTTGACATAGATTTTTTTCAATGATCATAAGTTTTGCTGCCCAGCACTCAAACAACAGTATAGGTACCAGACTGGCTCTGATATTTCTGCAAAATAAGTGACCATCAGTATTTTTTCAAGGCTTGAAAATAAATTTGCATCTTTCTGTTCAACTGGAAGAGCAACCTAAATCCCCACAATTCTGAGATATCTGTGTTGGTAAAACAGCCTCAATCACTGCTTTGCAGATGTCCACTGTGAAGCAAAAGTTAGGTTGAAGTACAATTGGAAATAGCACCAGGAGTATCCAGGAGGCTCTCTCAGTCCAACCTAGGCCAATCCCAACAAACATTTAGTGGAGTCAAATGTCAGCTTCCATAGAGTTTACTGACTAGATGTCACCTATTTGCTCTTCTACTTACATCAGACTCAGCTATCTTCTTTCTTCTACTTTAAATATAAGGGATAAACCTATTATTCTAACAACTCTGCATGGTGTTACAGTCCTCCAACCTATCATTACCCTTAATGTGTGAATTAAGTGAAATGCATTCTCACTCCTACACTACACTGACAGAATGAATTCTGATGTATATAATGAAGAAGCCAATACATATGGGACATTATACTATTTAAATTAACACTACATTTCACATTTACATATTTCATTTTTCTTTTTTTTCTTTTTTAATATTATTTTATTACACAACTGCCAGAACAAGAATTTGTTCTTGTTCCTATGGAAACAGTTGGATATATATAGCTCAAGAAAACAAAGGTAGTGTAAAATAAAGCTGTTAAACAATATAAACTATATACTAGTGTATATATATATATATATATATATATATATAGTGTAATATTAATACCATTGTATTAATAGAATGCGGAAAATATCTTGATCCTAGTTAAGTCAGTCATAAAAAATGCAGCTGAAGAATGATTCCCTCTTCTTTATTCTGCTGTAAAATCATAGATGAATAATCTATTAAAAAAGAAGAAGAAGAACAAAATTCCATTTTCATTCTCCTAGCAAAGTGTACAAAACAGTCTTTATCTCAGTTGTAATCTCCATGGTCTGTTACAGAACCTCATTCTAGCTGAGAGATTGTCTTTAAATAATAGATAATGCACAATATATAAAATGGAAAGTCTTGATCCTGGAATATTTCTAGCAGCAGTAGAAGCTATCTACCTGAAAGTGCTGTAAATTTAATGAGGAATGCAACATGTAAGATTCATCCAAGTATGGTGTAGATGAAACATGAAAGATTAGCATCATCTAGAAGACATGTAAACTAGCTCCGGTTTTCATTGACACAGCTTATTTTACTATAAGGTGTGATGCAAAGAACCTGAAGAAATGTTCCTTGAGTTTCCATACAACTTGGGCAAAATATCTTCAGTAAAGAATTCATTTTTTTACCACCTCTAATTTTATCTATCTATACCATGTTTAATTATGTATTAAATCCAAGCTATCTTTCCTGGCACATGTATGATAGTCAGGATGCTATTTTCATGCTAGCCAACTACTTATTTATTTTTCATTAAAGGAAAAGAGTAAATCACACATTCTAAGAGTCCTCCATTGCCTTTCCACAGTTCCTCCTATAAGCCAAGATGAAGTTTTTTCCTGAAATTCAGTCAAAAAAAGTATCACCTCAGACATTTTAACACAATTAATTTTAATTGGATATTCCCTGGAATATCAATAGATGAGAACAGTAGCATATATCTAACGGCACAAATGGAACTTCATTTAAAACATTTAGAAATGTCTGCATGGAAAGCAAAATATTTTTATTTAGCATTTTCAGAAAGAGATAACATATTTGTCTGAACAGAGAAATTTATCAGAACAGTATTATAGCATACATTGGCCTATTTGGCCTTTGTGGAAAAATACATGCATAGACATATGTATACATACATAAATGCATGTGATATATACATATCTTTCATCATATTTGAAAAGTCGTGGCTGTCAGGTAAGGTACTGGATGACTGGAGGAAGGGTTACGTCACTCCCATTTACAAGAAAGGGAACAAGGAGGACCCAGGGAACTACAGGCCAGTGAGTCTCACCTCCATACCTGGGAATATCATGGAACAGATCCTGGATGACATGCTTGATCACATGAGGAATGAGAGTATGATCCGAGACAGCCAGCACAGTTTCACTAGGTGGCCTTCTATGATGGAGTGACAGCATTGATGGACAGGCGACTGATCTCATTTACCTGGACTTGAGCAAGGCCTTTGACATAATCCCCCACCACATCCTTATCTCCAAACTGGGGGGATGTGGATTTGATGGGTGGACCAATTGATGGATAAGAAACTGGTTGAGAGGCCACAGACAGAGGGTGGTCATCAATGACTCTATGTCCAACTGGAGGCTGGTAACAAGCGGCGTCCCCCAGGGGTCTGTCTTGGGACCGGTACTCTTTAACATCTTTATCAGTGACATCAACAATGGAATTGAGTTCACCCTCAGCAAGGTTGCTGATGACACCAAGCTGAGTGGTGCAGTTGACACAGTGGAAAGAAGGGATGCCATTCAGAGACACCTCAACAGATTTGAACGGTGGGCCCGGGTGAACCTACAGAAGTTCAGCACAGCCAAGTGCAAGGTTTTGCTCTTGGGCCAGAGGAATCCCAGTCACGTATATAGACTGGAAGGAGCATTCCTTGAGATCAGCCCTACAGAGAAAGACCTGGGATTCCTGATGGATGAGAAGCTTAACATGAGCCAGCAGTGTGCTCTTGCATCTCAGAAAGCAAATGGGCTCCATCAGAAGAGGTGTGGCCAGCAGGGACAGGGAGGTTATTGTTCCCCTTGTTCCCCTCTACTCTGCTCTTGTGAGGCCCCATCTGGAATACTGTGTCCAGGTCTGGAGCCCCCGGACAAGAAAGACAGGGAGCTGTTGGAGAGGGTCCAGAGGAGAGCCACAAAGATGATCAGGGGACTGGAGCACCTCCCCTATGAAGACAGGCTGAGGGAGCTGGGCTTGTTCAGCCTGGAGGAAAGAAGGCTGTGGGGTGACCTCATTGCAGCCTTTCAGTACCTAAAGGGAGCCTACAAACAGGAGGGGAGTCAACTCTTTGAAAGGGTAGATAACAGCAGGACAAGGGGAAATGGTTTTAAGTTGAGGGAGGGGAGATTTAGGTTGGATGTCAGGGGAAGTTCTTTACTATGAGTAGTGAAGTGCTGGAACAGGCTGCTCAGAGAGGCTGTGGATGCCCGCCCCTAGAGGTGTTCAAGGCCAGCTTGGATGGGGCCCTGGGCAGCCTGGTCTAGTATTAAATGGGGAGGATGGTGGCTCTGAATGTGGCAGGGGGGTTGGAGATTCATGATCCTTGAGGTCCCTTCCAATCTGAAAAAAGAAATTAAGAAATTACATATAGACATACATGTTGTGTGTCAAACACAGGTGTATATATACTCCCCTTTGCCTTAAACTGATAACTAGAAAGGAAGACTTTTAAAGACTAGTTCATTACTACCTCATAAATTCCAGTTTAGCGTTTGTAATTCATATCAATCATTTCTGCTACTGATTCTAAGTAGTATATACCATACCCCATTTATACATATTAATATATACATAAAAGACTATTCACTTAAAATAGAGATATAATTATAATTTTGAAATTTTCCTTAAACTGGGGATCACACCCTTCTTTAAGATTGCTTGGTTTACTACTGTAATAAATATTCTTACTAGAATAGAAACATGATTCTAATCTAGTGGGAATATATTTCCCATTGCAGCTCCTTGACATCTCTTAGGTCCATGCATTGCTCATCTACTCCCAAATACTCACTTCTTGCCCTTCTGTTAAACTAGCTGATTTGATTCAAGCTTCTACTTAGCTAATTTAATATTGATTTTGTTTTAGTCTCCACCTTCCACCTCCTTGGCCTTTCTGTTTAAATTAAATCTGCTTTTAAATTGATGCCATCTCAGTCCCCTGTTGCCAACACCTTAGCCTTTTCACTTAAATTGCATCTATTGTTAGATCAATCTTACTCCAGCATCCAGTGTCCGTCTCCTAAGCTTTCCAATTGACATCACATGCAGGTCTAAGTAGTGTCTGTTTCTGTCCCTAGCTTTCACCCAGCTTCTCCATTAAAATTAAATCTCTTTTCAAATCTATTTTCCACTGCTATTTCCAACTTCCTTACTTTTTCATTTCTAAATGGTAACAGTTTTGTGTCTGCTTTAATTTGTGGAGCTTGAAAGGAAACTTTTCAGACTCCCACTCTTCTGTACAAATACCATCTCCCCCAAGTCTTGTTAAATGTAACTGGGTTCTTCCGATTTCCAGCCTTAGCTTACATAAGATGTCAATGTTTTTGTTGTTTAAGTGATAATTTCCCTTAGTTCAGTTACCACTACACCACTAAGAGCTCTTTATTGAGACAACATTTCAGTGCTGCTTTTGATGTGAGACACATAAGTCCGGACCAAAGTCAGTTCATGTTATGGAGAGGGCTTACCAAGGCAAAGTGGGTACAAATTTAATGAGGATCCACACCAGCAGTGAAATGGAGAGAAATTGTCTTGGTAAATTATCATAAATTTTCTTGATAAAATCACAACTCAGTAAAGTACATTGAATCAAGCCATGAATTTCCTGTCATAGGTCATTTTGGAAGATAATTTTATTTGGTAATATAATATTCTAAAGTATGATAAAATCAAATACATAAGAATTAACCATCAATAGTTTAGCCTTTTTCTTTTAAATCTCAGTTCTGAATATCATAACTTAAAGGAGACCAACATGTATAACAAAGCAAAATTTTCAATATCCTGTTTGGAAATGGGAGGGTTGACAATGTTGTTTACTGATAAAATCAAAGCTTAAAAAAAAAAAAAAAAAAAAAAAAAAAAAAAAGTATCACGAGGATTTTTTTAGAAAAACAATCAAGGAAAAATAAAGAAGATAATAACATATTTTAAAAGTTTTTTTTTTTTTTTTTTTTGCTAATCACTTTCATTTATCCTGTTGATTTTTACTGTAATTTATTCTCTAGTACTCTATACTGTGTATCTAATGTCATCATATTTTCAACTCTTCATAAAATTATCTTTCTAAATTCCTCCTATCTGTAAAACTGAATTTGCTGTCTATATTGTGTACTTCTCAGATTTTGTTGTAGCATTTTATAGCCCAAATGATTTGAAGATATAAGAGAAGCAAGGTTTATAGCAAAAGGTGTTGTCTAAATAGATCAGTTGATATAGCCAGTATAGTTTTCCTGCTGAGCCAGTAGATCAAATTAAATATATCACCTCTCGCTATAAAACTTATTTTCAAAGAATAGAATAGAACAGAATGGTTGGAAAGAACATACAAATGCTATGGGATCCAACTGTCTGATCCCTTCAGGGCTAACCAAAATTAAAGTAGATCATTGACAGAATTATCCAAATGCTTCTTTAGTGGTGACAGGTGTGGGGCATTGGTCACCACTTCAGAAAGCTTGTTCTGGTGGTTAACCACTCTTATGGTAAATAATTTTTTTCTAATGCCTAGTCTGATACTCCCCTGGCACAGCTCTTTGCCATTCCTGTCACTGGATCTCAGGGAGAAGAGTTGTGCACCTCCCCCTGCACTCCACTTCCTTCTTAAGGAAGTTGTAGAGAACACTGAGGCCACCCCTTGACCTTCTTTTCTCCAGACTGGACAACCCAGTTGTTCTCAGCCTCTCCTCACAGGACATGTCTTCAGTCATTTCATCATTTCACCAGCTTTGTTGCTATCCTCTAGATGCATTCAAGTACCTTAATGTTCATTTTATATTGTGGAGCCCAGAACTGCACACAATATTCAAGGTGAGGCTGAACCAACCCTAAGTACAGTGAAAGAATCGCCTCTTTTGGCCAGCTGGTTTGCTGTGTTTAATACACCCCAGAAAGCAGTTTGCCTTTTTGGCTGCTAGGGCCCCCTGCTGTCTCATTTTGAACCTTCTGTCAACATTTACATTAAATGTATTACATTTAGTATGTTATGCTTTATTAGCTCTTTCTCACAACTTTCTCAAGACTTTCTCTTCTCCTCTGTAATCTAGGACATAGCCAGACTCACTTCAATCTTCATTTTACATGGTTTTGTTCTGAAACAGTCAGTATTGACTGTTTCAATGCAGTTGGTGTTGTTAGCTGAAATTTCATCTCAATGCATCTGTGTTTTTCTCAGTATTACAATTTAGGTGTAGCAAAACCAAATAATACTGTGTTCCTTCCATCATTTATATGATGACACTTATTCTTTGGCATTGATTTCTCTACATTTTCTTTTCCTTCTTAATTTTCACAGTTAATCAGGACAATGTACTATTTTATAGGACCATATTTCAAGACTCACAAAGTTTTCATAAAAATGTATTTTTTAATTCATCTTTCTTTGGTGAAAGATTTCTTTATTTATGAAGTCAGTAGAGCATTTTCTTTCTTTATCCTTAACAGTTTAATACACCAGTGGCTTCAAAATGAGTGCTAATCCTGTTACATACTTTGTTCCCCTTTTGCACATTCATCTTTCTTCTGATGTGAAATAACACCAACTTTCTAAGCATGAGAAAACCATTTTCCTAGCTACATGTTTCTTGACACAGAGAATATTCATTTATTTCTTCTTCATCATACATAAGACCACTGGTCAGTGTAAGTTCCAGCATTTTACTGCTCAAAACTCTTTGTTTTTTAATAGCTGAGAATGCAGTCAGATGGTGTTTGATATTTTTTAAAACCTAATTTGAGTATGAAGAGCTTAATTATTCAGAGCATTGGTAATGATAATATATATATATATATATATATATATATATATATATATATAAAGAGATCAGCAAGACAACTTGAAGAGACAGACAAAAGCGTTAGCATGAGGTACAGTGTTTCCCCATTTGCAGAGAAGCACTTACAAACTAGGCCTCACTTCTACAGTTGGGTGCAATTAAATAGCAGACTTAGCAGGTGCATCTACAACAGCTCTGAGACAGATAAATCTCACATTCTAGAGGAAACTGAGAGCGTCATAGAAGGACTCAGTAATGTGTTCAGAGGGATTGGAGAATGCTAGTTTGACACAAATCAACAGAAGGGTTATTTTGCCAGCTTCTCCATCTGAAAAAAATAAGGACAAGAACAAAGGAAGTTCGGAGCTCGCTGGTTTGTGCTCATCCAGAGAGATAAAATATTGAAAAGAGAGATTTGATAATCTGGAGATCACAGAAGGGGTTTATCCAGTTCTATTTCTGATCTGTAAACTTGAATTCAAAGAAGAAACAGTAGGGCCACAAGCTTATATGTTGGCTAGTCAAAAGGAGTTTATGCTGGGTGTCATGGTTGAGAAGAGAAAGGTTCCAGCAAGTGCTGGAGGCAGTGCTGTCTGCTTAGAAGAGGGGAAAAAAAAATGTAGTTTGAAGTTTATAGATGCTGAAACTATAGTGTGTGGTAGAAAGCATCGGTAAGCATCGGGATCTATCTTCTCAGGGACTGAGGCAGACTATCACTAAGCATCATGTAGCCATGAGCAGGATTTTCAAAGGAGGCAATGCATACAATGCTCCACAGCAAGAGGCAAATGTCACGTGGTGAAGCAGGATTTCTATGCAGAGTCTCTGACAGGTGGTCAGCAGAGGCAAAGGAAATGGAAATTGTCTCATCTGAAATGGAAACCTATGTTACACAGTATCAGTGTGCTTGACCCTATGGAGTGTAAGATATCACCAGATCAGTATTCTTCTGCAAAAGCTCATACAGGTGTCCTGATCAAGCAGAACCTGTTAATGAAGCCTTCTTCCTTCAGTTACAAAAGGCATCATGATTGCAACTCTTGTCCTGTAAAGGGACTTCAACAACCCTGATGTCTGTTGGAAAAGTAGCACAGCAAGTTGTAGGTGATCCAAGAGGCTCCCAGTGTGTATCAAGGATAATTTTCTCAACCAGGTAATAGACAGCCCCAGGGGGGATGCAGTGCTGGACCTGTTGATCACCACTGATTAGTGACATCAGGATTTTAGGCTGCATGGGCTGTATTTACCAGGCAGCGGTGGAGTTCTAACTCTTGAGGGGGGACAGGCAAAGAGTAAACTCAGGAAAGCCAAATTCCAACTCTTCAGGGAGTTAGTCAACTAATGCCTCTGGGATCTGTCTTCAAGGACAAGGAAGCATAGCAGAGCTGACAGATCATTAAGGAAACTTTCCTTACGGCGCGAGAGTTCTCCATCCCCAGGAATACATTGTCCCCCCTTTAGTCCTCTGCATAAATAAGAATCCATTCCTGGCATCCTGCAATAGTTGTGGCTATCCTGTGGCTCTTCTGCTACATGACTAGAGCAGCCCAGCTACTCAAACTTTCTGTGAAGTCTGATAGTACTGACACCAGATAGCTGGAACAATCTGACTTTCAGAGAAGGATATAAGAGAAGTGCGTTTCTTGACACTGGAAGACAACTGAAAAAAGAGAGACCTTAGGAAGAATCACAGAATCACCAAGGTTGGAAAAGACCTCCAACAACATCCACCTACCACCAATATTTTCCCACTAAAGCATGTTTTTTTTTGTACAACATCTAAACGATTCTTGAACACCTCCAGAGATGGTGACACCACCGTCATCCTGGGCAGCCCGTTTCAGCACCTGACAACTCTTTTGGACAATAAATTCTTCTTAATATCCAACTTGAACCTTCTCTGCTGCAACTTGAGGCCATTCCCTCTAGTCTTGTTGCTAGTTATGTGGGAGAAAAAAACAACATTAGATGCTTATCTAGAAAGTTTATATAAAGCTACAAGTGCAAATATTGGTAAGTCCAAAGTTTGAATTTCATGCATCTAGCCCTGACAGTTCCCCATTTTTGCTTCCTCTTTCTTGTTGAATTTGGCTCCTTGTCTTACTATCCATCACATGCTTTAACTGATTACTTCTGTTAATTTCCTTAATGACCATGGTTACATTACTATATGTGCCATTCAAAAAGTTAGCACAGTAGGAAAAAATGCAGTGCAAAATAGTATTGGGAGACCCATTGATTAAGAGTATTCTGTACATAAAAAGATTGATGCAAGCAGCTTCTAGCCTTCCCCTGTCCTGGAGAGAGGATATCTGGAGGTGCCATCAATACTAGCCATTTTGAAGGCTTACCCTCATTTATAAAAAGGAGAGGCAAAAATCAAAAGGACCTAAGCTGACTGCGAGATTTGTTAGGCATTGTGCTATATCACTGCACTACTCATACTCTGCACTTCCCCCCAGACACACTTAGAATGTAACAGCTTTGAAAGGAGAAATCAGTGATATACCAGTGGGCTCACAAGCTCTGGCAGCTGTTTGCACAGGGTCTGCAAGAAGGTCAGAGGAATATTGCCAGATAAGCTGAATTCCAAAAGAGAGGTTGGGATGGGAGAAAGGAATTTTTCAGACCTCTGATTCTTCTCCGTTACCTTCAAAAAGAAAGGAAATTTGAACTGGCATATGGGTGAGTGCACTGCATTAATAGTAGTAAGGCATTTCTAAATGTCATCTGTCTACAAAAGAATAGCCCTCAAAGTTATTGATGACAGTGGATACACCTTCTTCAGCTGGCAGCGTGTTGCACTTTTCTCACTCAGGCAGATTATGACAACTGCTCCTCTGATATAGCCCGCGAGTGAATGGACACCATTTTAATGGACTACCCGCAGTGGGCAACCAACACAGATTTGCACTTCCAAGCCCAGCAGGTAGTGAACTCTAAAAAAACGTTTCATACTGGCCATGAAGCATCCAGCACAACTGCAAAACTGAGGTGAAGCAAGGAGAGAAGAATTCTCTGTGAATACGGATCATGTTATGCAGCCAGCTGCTGACAAAATAACGGGTTTCTGCTGTAACCTGCTATTATCTGTGGGGTGCTAAAAAATCCTCCCCTCAGGATTTTAAGTTTCTCTCTGCATGACTGTAGTTAATGACTGGACTCTATGGGTGTTCCATGCTTAGTGATTGAATATCCCCGCTGATAACATGTTGGTCTTTTAATAAATAAATAAGTAAAGGCATAGAATTATAGAACTCTGTGGGGAAAAAGAAAAAAAAAAAAAAAAAAAAAAAAAGTTTTTTCATTGAACTTACTTCCAGGCAGCTGTCTGAAGTTAATTGTTGTAATCCTATGACTATACAGCAGGTATTATCCATAATCCAGTAGTCAGAAAAGAACAAAATCAATTATTCAATATCATCCTTAAAGCAATGTTTTCCCTTTGGGAAACATATGCAAATACTGCTGCTGACTTGTCCAATTAAACAGGGAAATGTGTACATCCTAAAAATTCAGTCAATGTGAAGTTTTATTTAATGTTCTTTTGTGGCCTTATTTCTAGGAGTCTGCTAGACATAAATGCTGAAAATATCTGGTAAAATCTGTCTGTATCCTTAAAATGAAAAGTAGCATACAATTCAAATAACTGGTGATGAATCTTCATATTAAAGAGCTATCAGCCATAAAATAGAGTGCATAATGGAAAACATCACATTCCGTTCTCTTGTGTGATAGAGCAGCTCTTGCCTTGAGAATTATCTTCACATGAATTTCAAGTCAAACTTCAGCTCTTGGATTGCAAAAGAGGAAGTCTCAACTAAGCAGATTTGAACATCTTATCTCAAAACTTTTTTGATGATGCTATTAAATGTTTTCTTTGTCAAAGACACATCTATGTTTCCAATCATAAATACATTCTGACTTCATTTCTTTCTCCAGAAGATCTGTTGGTAGAAGAATCGGTTGCTTTAAATTCTCTCCACGCTAACAGTTGTGGATTATTCTGGTGATTGCTGAGAGGAGCGATGAACGATTCTGAAGTGCTGAATTATTTCAGAAACATACTTGCCAACTCCTTCTATCACTTTCCTAGAAAAAATAATAATCCTTAGTAAAGAGCTGGGAAAACTAAAGAATATGTTAAAAAACAACAACAACAAAACAGATTCTGTTACTTTGGAGGCATGACTTTTTCCAAAAAAATGAAGAATTAGCTGTGGCTTGTTATACACATAGATATTTTATAAATCAGCTTTTACAAGAATATATCTACAAACATAGCTCTTGATCCCATTAGTGTTTAAGTCTTTTTTAATTGTTTTCTTTTTTATTTTGTTATGTCATTCTGAAGGAGGGTTGCAACAAGTAAGAAATGCGTTTGAAGGGGGGGATGCAGAGAGGTTAGGGCTGCCACTCACCTAGGCTGACCCTGGCCTGGGCTGACACCCAACTGGGCTGGCTGCTCAGCATTATATCCTGCTCAGGCAGTTTTCAGAAAATAGTCTTGCAGCCAAGTTGATATTGCATGACTGAAGTGCATCAAGTTAAGTTAAGGAAAAGCTAAGCTTTTCCTCTTCTAGACTCAAGAGTAGAGGAGATTGAAATCAACAGGAGCGTTTTCACAGATTTTAGAGGGTATTCTATCAGTCCTTCTGTCTCTAAGTCTCATTTCTCTGTCCCCTCTGGATGAGTTTTCTTTTTCTGTTTACCTTATACATATAACTTTCAAGAAGAGGCTACTAATTAGGTGCTCATACAGTGATTAGTGTTTAGAGGACTTTTATATATGTGGCTGTATATAAATAAGTAAAGGCAGTTGCCTCCCATGTGACCAAAGAATCCTAATGTGCTGTGAATTTGCCAGGTCTACATTATTTCTGTAAGAAGCCATTCTAAATCAATAAAAATAATCTTCTCCCTGAACTTGATTTTAGATTTCTGGGGCAGCCTGAAAGTGTGACTTCTGGAAGCTGTCAGAAATCTTAACAAAAATAGCAAGATACAAGACTTAGACTAAAATGTCATTATTTTAAAATCATTATGACCATAAAAGGAACTAAAAACATCTCAAGAGCAGACATCTCCACATTATTTCTAACAGAAATCTTCAGATAAATTGGGGGGATTCTTAAAAGACTCCCTGCCCCCAGACGTTCATCCACAGAAGATTCTGCTGCTTTTCCACATCCAGCTGCCACCTGCTTATTCTCAACTGTTTTTTATTGTTGCCTTACGTTCCTGCTAGTCTTTTGGTTTGTAAAAGTTGAGAAGAAATTAAAAACTTCAAAGGAAGTAGAATCTGAATTATGAAATATATGCTGAGATTGCCCTAAAACCAAGAAGCTACATTACCCCAGAGCAGAGCTGTGAATTAGCATGCATGCTGACAGGAGCATGCATGTCTGGTCAGCCAGATATTTTCTTGTCTGGTCAGGCACTGTGCTATGTGGATCTCAAAGACAACAGAGCACAGAGCCTTCTGGAAGCCACAGTATTTTTTGCCTACTGGTATTGCAAACCTGTGCACGTGCTTACTTCTATTTTATTTTTTTTTTAATAATTTTTCCATACTTATTTTTCTGTTGACGTATTTTCATTTCCATTTGTTCATTTCTGGCACTGTTGTGTTTTCAGTTGATTTTATAGGCGGACTTGACACATACTCCTACCGACAGCCCCCCCCAGGAACATGTTGAGTTAAAGCCTGTAAAGCCTGTAGGTAAGGTTCTGGTCCTGTGGACCACATTAATCCTTCTAACTGGACTGAAAGCTAACCTTCTCCTGACATAATTTTGGTATGAGGTTACTAATAATTTAATTATACTTCAATTACAACTTAATCAAAAATTTATCCACATAGAACATGCTAGTAAGGTCACTATGTCATTGATGACATATCCGCTAAGGCAAGGATTAAGAGATAGCACAGTGTCTGCCATGTTGTGCCTTGGTTTAACACAAGACAGAGAGGCTCACAGTGAAGGGTGGCATTGCTTCCCTGCTGGCTTTTTAGCAAGAGGAGAGCTGATTTATGGCTGATGCTTCATAGATCTTAATGAGATTAACCCGCTTATGGAAAAACAGAAGTTTTTACATTTGGCCTGTGACTGAAAGAAAAATGTTTGCTTAAAATCTATAGTTTCACAGTGACTTCATTATCTCTTTCTTGTCAGTTATTTGCTCCCACCATGGCAATCACAGTTTTCATAGGCATGTCCTACAAAATACTCTTTGTTGTCTGGTGATAATTTTGGATACACTTATTTGCATTTTAGGTGGACTAAATTAAAGGACAGGGACTTGTTATCAGTATTTGGAAGATCTGATTGCCTCAAGTAGATGACATTTCATTGTATTATTGTGAAAATAGAAGATATTCATGTGGACATTCTTTTGATGTATATAGGTAGTTACACTGATGCCTTCTATCTTTCCATTTACCTTTGGTCCTTTCAAGCTTCTTAAATGTAACACCAAATGATTGCAGATAAATGACTGAAGTTGATTTAACAACTTTATTGGTATTTTGTTTACCAATCAAGATAATTAGAAAAAAAACAAAGTTTTTTCCTGGTGTATGCATATGTGCATGTACTGGGAGTCAATCTAAAGAGGACAATTGCTAACAAAGTGTTTTGAGTGGCCACTTGAACTTTGCTTGAAACTTTACTAATATTTGCATGCTTTTAAAATGCATTTTACTCATGCTGTAGCTTTCAGTTTATAGGAATAAACATGGACAAAATTTCATAAAATTGAGTGGATGAATACTGTAGGATTATGAATGTCCCAAAATGAGAAAAGCCTTATCTCAGTGTAACAGTGAATGTTACAACAGTAAGAAATATCACATTAAGACTTTAAGACAAAATAAAATAACAAGCTGTTTGATGTGGCATTAAGTATATCACTATGTTGGAATCTGCATTTACATAATGTTTCATTTAATGCTGATTTTAATGCATTTTCTTTGGGAAAAGCAACAGCAGAAAGCAGTTTTGACCGTTCTTAAGAAGATGTTTGAGACTGAAAGGAGTAATTGTTATCTATGAAGAAGAAAGCCACAGATACAGTATTTACACCTCCCCATCAAAAATTTCAGTCTCTTTAATATTAAAGCTGATGTGAGGTTAGATATAAAACAGTATGTGAGCAAAATTACTGTAATTAATGGAGATAAAAAATATTTTGAGGAAATATTTTGAGGAAATATTCTGAGGAAATATTTATGTATACATTCCTTCAAAAGTTGTTATTTTTTATACAAAAGTCACTGAGAATTTATTCTTTGATAGCAGATTTAGGTTAAATAGCTCAAAGGATCTAGGGGATGTTGATGAACTGGAAAACAAATAGCATCTTCCTATTTCCCACATATGGGACAAAGAGAAGCAGAATCTTTTCCCTGAACCATGCAGTTTCAATTAAAATGTGTGGAAGACAGGAGGGACAACAAAGGAAGTGAGAGAAATTGTTGTGTTCTTTTTGAGACATATGACACATAGGCTGTAAGGAAGATTGTTGTGTCTTCAGTTTTGTTTGCTTCAAACACAATATCAGCAATCAGGTCACTTGATACTAATTAAAGCTTTTTTTCTATGTACTGCTAAATGAAAAATAGAGAAGCATGTGAGCAAGAAAAAAAAAAATCACAGAACGTTGCATTTTAATTTTGTTTGAGTTTCTTCATTATTACCAGAATGTTTTGAAGAAGTTAAAAGTGTTGCGTTTTGGCTTTGACTTTTTTTTTTTCTTCTTTTTTTTTTTAATCGTTATTAATGAGTTTCCAAAGTTACACTTTGCATGAACATCATTTCTGTTAGGGTGAGTAGATCTGATCTGGTGCTATTCTAGTTGTAGGCAACCCTGCCTGGACATACACTGAGTTCCCTAATTCCAAAGGAGAAATTGCATTACTAGAACTGTTACTAGCTTGTGAGATTCACAAAGTGTCTGAGAAACTGTCAGTTGAGGGGTTACCACTGTGGCAGTTCTGTGTCCTGCCCAATTCATATCTTCTCTTGAGAGTCAGTCCACAAAGGCCATCAAAGAATTTCCAAGCTTGCACATGTGAGCATGGCTTACAGGCAGATATGAGAATACATAGATTCAGCAGGCAAATGAACGTGTGAGTCCAGCTCAAAAGTATGTTTGTCATCAGGTGAAAATCTATAACCTAGTGAACATATATCTTACATTGCTAAAATATATTATACTGAAAAGAGTCTATTATTATGTGCACTTCCAGCATTTTTCAGCAGCAGCAATATTGTTCCCCACTTTTTTTGCTTTACCAGTATGCATAATGCAAAGCTATCACTTTGTATCCAGCTACTCATTCTTGACCTTATATGCGAGTCGTACAGCTGAGGAATCTAGTGGCTGGACATTTTGTTTCATTAGTTACTAACCTGTCAGCTGTTGTGAATTCACATCTAAAAAATTAGAAGAGGCATAGAACAGATTTTCATTTGTAAATGATTCATATGTTCTGTTTTTTTAGGTCGAACTAAGTAATGACCGTCCACTCAAGACTTCTTCTGTTGTAGCTGAAGAAACAGATGTTAGAAGAAAAGATCAACCTTGTGACTCATTGTTCTGGAAGAAACGCATCGTCTGTTTCTCACGGCGTGTGGATTGTTCTTCCCACAGGCTCAGTGTCATTATCAGCGTTGTTATTTGGTAGATCCTTGTAGATGATCTTGAATTTTTGAATGATTTACTTATATGGACACTTGTAAATTGTAAATTTTTTCTTTTTTAATTTTAATATTTTTACAACATTTAATGTTAAGGCATGAAAACAAAACCTGTGAAAACTATGAGAAGGATGCATCTTTCTCAAGGAAGTCAGTATTTTTTAACTGATAGAATCATACTGTGCCTGGTAAAAATCGTGTCAGTGATTTGGACTCCAAAAATACAGCAGGAGTTAAATCCTAATGGTGCAAAGGAGATCATTTCAGTGCTGTATTTCAAAATTCACAGTATTCATTGCTTGTTTTGTTTGTTTGTTTGTTTTTGTTTTGTTTTGAACTGCAGTATGCAATAGGAATAGATCTATGACTGCTTGACCAGATGTTCCAGTACAAACTTACTCATCTAATTATTGCAATTCATATATGGCTCCTTCTCCTTTTCTAATCTCTTACACTAAGCCCATCCACAATAGCTTTCTCTGATTCAAAGAGGAATAGAATGACCGTACAGTCTGTGGATGTCAGTCATAGAAACTCTTAATTCCAGGGTTCTTTAGGTGTCTGTGATTTGCACACTTTTAAACTCTTTTCCTCCCTTCTCCCAGGAAGAAGCCAAGCATGAATGTACAGTTTAAGGCACCACCTTCAGCCTTAGAAGCCTCTGGGAAATAATTTTGTTCCTTATTTAAAAGTAAACAAGCAAATCTGAATACGTGTACAAAAATTTGTAAAGTTATTTGTAAATACTTCTAGACAAAGAACATGTATGTAACTGTCGTATTTTGTTTTCTATTCTGTCACCACTAGCATAAAGTGATACACAAAAGCTACTTTCTTTGGGGAGCTGGCAGTCTTTTTACCAGAACTCTGTATTTCTTTCTTCTTGATTACTGTTAAAAATACTGTGCACAGTTTTATACACTAGAGTTACATCTCTTCACATAATGTGTCTCAGCATCAGTATAAATTTAATCAGGGCTTGGGGGCCATTTCCCTTTTTGTGGTTTCTCATTTTGTGTTTTCTTTGATGGGATTGTCATGAAAAGCATTCTTTCTGATATGCGTGTCTCTATCTCTCCACTGGAAGCTGAACTAAGGTCCACTAAGTTCCTTCATAAATTTCCCTAATAGTCTTCAGCTAGTAAATGGCATTCCAACAGTTTTCTGATTCTCAGTTTGCAGTCTTCTCTTGAAGCTTGAAGCTATCCTATCTTTTCCAGTCTGAGCAGATGTGAAACAGATGAAGACTTGCTTTGATTCTTTCCCTTAGATAGTCTATTTGTGTTAATTAGTGATATGATCTTAATGAGACTGTTAAACAGTCTATTGTTTTTAGGTAGAAAAGCTTCTGTTTTCCAATTATATTCCACCTGTTTTCCAATTATTTGAACCAAAGGCTTCACCATCTTTGGAGAAAACATCAACTGAACGTGGATTAACCTTCCCTTTCAGTATGAAGTGTTAAGACAAAATTAACAGAAACGACTGAATAGGACTCTTTCTTAGTATTCTTAGGGTTCAACATACCTCAAACAGTAACTGTTTTTGTGTAAGGTCAGACTGTGCCAAAACCAGGAGTGCTATACATGAAAATCATACCACCTATGATCATGTATTTGAATGTTTCTCATATGCTATTTTCTTGTATTTTCTAGACTATTGAAAATTACCAGGTTTGTCCTATCTTGAAGACTTCATCTATGTGAAAAAAAATAAGTATTTGTCACAAAACTAATATAAATACTATCAGTTTAGAGGATTCATATAGAAGATACAATGTGAATTACTTTGTAGTTGCTGTATTCTAATAAGGCAAAAAAACATTTTTATCTACTTGTGTAAAATTTTACTTTTGCTTAGATTATTTCATACGATACCTTGAACAATGACAGTGTCTATTCAGCCAGTGCCTGCAGCCTTCTGAATCTGAGATGGCTCCAGAATTTTGGAGACTGGCAAATCTGAGCGCTGTTCAGAGCCAAATGTCTTTCAGGAGCTGCCTTGTTTCACCTTTCTCCATTTCAGAGAGTTCACAGTGTGGGCATCTCATACTGATTCCAATGATCAATGCAGTTCACATATGGGCTTTGCATTTCAGCATTAACTTAATGGCATTAATTATTATGGGTTAGTAGATAAGAGGCTTCTGACTGAATCCAGTTCTACCATGAGGACCAGAGAGGTGAAAGGGGAAGGAACACTACATCCTCATCATTTGCACACATTCTCCTTCAGAGCAGAATGCACCCTATTCTGGCAGGGCTTTGGAAGCATCTATTAAATTTTCTACCAAGACAGACATATCTGCTGGATCATGTTTTACAAATTTGTATGGATATACCTCTTTCTTGCCTTTCTGTTGAACTTTCATATTTTCAGCTTATTGATGAAGAACCATGGGCACACCACAAAAATCCTGCCAAGGCAGAACCTGATTGATCTTCTATCTATCTGATAAATCGATCACTTTTTAGCTGGGGAACACTAACTAGCATATTACAAGTAAGCTTAAAATCTTGGAACCCTTACCAGTACAGCAAGTTTCCCATCTGTCTCACTTAATGAACAGAACAGCCCTAATTGAGTGGAATTTGTCTTCATTAGAACAAGCGAAAATGGACACTGCAATGCCAAGGAAAGCTGTCTTTCTTTTCTAAATTAAGACACACAGAAAATAGTACCTAGAAATTTGTAAGTGCTGGGAAAAAAAACCTTGACAATAATAAACGGATTTGAGTGTTAATTGCTGTGTCATCCAATGCAGTATACATACTGGCTAAGTTTTGGAAGTCTTGAGAAATAATTCTTTTCTAATACGTATGCTTTCAGTAAGGTGATAGGTGACTCCCAGATCAACAAGCAACATAAGAAATAAGTGCTCACTTTCTAAATAAGCTTGGATAGTTTTGTTAAATTTAACTGCAATTTGCAATTCAGGAAATGGCTGCATTTTTACTGCAAAAAAGAGTTTGCTCTTAAAATTTCAGAGCAGATCATCAGTTGGTATAAGCTATCCCTTGGTGGAATTTGTACCATACTATAGCAGTTTCTAACAGCTGGAAGATTTGTCCTTCAGTCTTTTAGATCTTTTTTCCTCCTGCAAGTCTCTGGCTAATTCAAGTTTACAGATAATTAGATTTTGCAATGGTACTTTTTCTGATAATGAAACTGGACACATGACTGCCAAAAAATGGTGCTACATATTCAGTAAGGATTGAGCTGGGTACCAACAGACTTTTAAAAAAGCAGCTGATGTTTTTAGCACCTGAGAATGGGAAATGTATGAAGAAAAGTTTATGAACCGATTTTTTTGTGACTGATAAGCCAAGAAGAAGAAGCCAACTATATCCTAGGCTGCATTAAAAGAGGGATGGCCAGAAAGGTATGTGATTGATCCCCTCTACTCTGCTCTTGTGATGCCCCATCTGTAGTAATATGTCCAAGCCTGGGACTGCTGCAACACCATAAAGATACAGAGCTGTTGGAGTGGGTCCAGAGGACAGCCACAAAGATTATTAGAGGGCTGGAGCAGTTCTCCTTCGTAGAAAGGCAGAGGGAGCTGGGCTTGTTCAACTTGGAGAAGAGAAGACTGCAGGGAGACCTCGTTGTGGTCTTCCATTATGTGAAGAGAGCTTATAAACAGGAGGGAGACTAATTTTTTACATGATATGATAGTGATAGTGATCTTTTGAAGATCAATCATGATTTTAAGTTGCTCTCTAAAATACAATAGTTTATTGCCTGTATTTGATAAAGGGTCCTTATAGTAATAGAATATGATACTAACTACTCTAGATGGTTTCCAGTAGAGCAGTATCAGTTAAAATCACAGGAATTTTACCCAGTTTTATTTAACATCTGCTTTCTTTCAGTAGTGCATCAAATTTTATTAAGATGGTGTTTACTATATATTGTTAAAATATTTGAATTTGAACCTAGAGGTATGGGACTTTGTTAGCATGTCACAAATTTATTTTTTTTTTTTAGTAATTTTTCATTACTAAAATCCTGGGGCGATGCATTTGGGCCACACAAAAGGATTTAGTCCTTCCCCAAGAATGGCAGATTTTCCCAAAATTATTAGGGGCATGTTTTTCTTTTAAACAGCTTTTAGTGCAAGCTTTCTTTGTTCTTTGCAGCTGCCTACATATAAGTCTTCGGTTTCCTTTCTCCATCCAGTTGTCAACTCGAGCATAGCAAAACTTCCATCACCTCCATGCCCCACATGGCTGGTGTGGCCTTTTTCATACTGGCAACTGCTCTGTGCACCCAGCTGTCTGCCTGCCTTTCGTGTGGGGATTATCTGATTTTAAAAAAAGCCAGCCTAGCAATCTATCAAGTTCCTTTAACAGCCTTTGACAGCGGCAAACAAAAATTGACATCCCAAACTAATTGGCCTGCCTCCTTGTAGAATCAGTCTCATCTAGTTTAATTATAACAAATTACAACTTAGGAGCTCTTTTGTACACTGAAGAGGTTTCTTTTCAAATTGGTAAAATGTTCCTTCCATCCAAAACTTCCACATCTGCAAGCTGGTTTTTTTGTTTTGTTTTGTTTTTCAAATAAATTCAGCTCTTACCCACTGTGCTAAACATCTTGTTAGAATCTGGTTCTTTAGTGCCTGAAATGGTGATGATGTCATGTCATTTCTGGCCAGAACTGTGGTTTTTACATTAGAGTGGCAGCACTGTATCCTGAGGTACCTTTTGAGGAATAATGGGGTACCACAACATAGGATGGAGGATGTCCTCATCCATACAGCTGTGAAAGAGTGCTCTGTCGTCTCTATTCAGAAAGCCAACTATCTCTGAAGCGTAACTGGGGATAAGCTTGAAAGATTAGTTAATTTACACCAAAAGAAGGTCACAAATTTTGTGTACAATCAAGAGATTCAGATCTTTGCTATTTCCTATCAAGTTCACTGCTGCAGGATTTGCCCCTTAGAACTGTGCTTGTATTATATTCTGGTAATCTGCTTGCAGTATGCCAGAGCATCCCTGATCACTTTTGTGTACCAGTAGCCTTCTGCTTCACTATAATGGGTCACAAGGCTTTCTAGGTCTCTAAATACTTCCCTAGCACCTAAGGATGGAAATCTAGCTTGTACTGCTTGTTTTCAGCTTCTACGTATAAGATGTATTTTTTTTCCCCCCAGGCTGATATGTAATAGCTGATAAATTATGGTTTCTTGCCATAATTTCAATTTCTTTCATACAAGTCATAATTCAATTGTTTTCCTTTGATTTTAAACAAATTAAGCATCTGGATTTATTCCTGTCTCTCCGTGAGTGACTGCTCATCAGCCATGCTATGCTGCTTCATACATGGTAACATTGTGGCATAGCTGCTATGGCGCAGTCTGTTGCCTTTCAAAACCAGCAGCAGACTCTGATGATAGTCTCCCTAAATGTCATCCATGCATAAACAATAATGGGAAAGCAAAAAGCATTCTCCTTGTTTGGCTTATTCCCTTGGAACCTAATATTACAGCTTTAAACTTCCTGGGTTTTTTTGTCTGTTTTTTGTTTTTTTGTTTTGTTTTGTTTTTGTTTTTTCCTATTTATTTCACACCAGCCTTATTGCAAAGATGTTATCAAAATACTCAGGTGAGTCCATGCCAAGCAGACTCACTCAGGTTGAATTATAAGTTGACTGAATGCAACTCCAAGAATAATCTAAATTCTCTTTTTTTTTCCACAGTACTGTGTATCTGCCCAATTAGTAGAGCATCATATTCAAGGAGGGATTACAGCATTTCCTAACACATCACATAGTTGGAATGAGAACAGTACTACATGTGAGCAAACAAATCTGCTACCTGCATTGGCCCATATTGTTCAATAAAATGTCACTAGTGTGTATTTATCCCTCTTTATCTGTGGAGCAACAGAACAACAAGCAGGTTTAAAGACCCAAAGACTGGGCAGATGAAAGCCAACAACTTTGTTTAAATAACCTTGGTCTGATACTCATAATCCACACATCAATATGTTGTTTCTTCTTAGCAAGTAAAGCTGTCTGGCTTAAAGGTTGCAGAGAGATTCTCAGGTGTGTGACAACCAATCCTTCTATGCCACTCTTACACATACATATTTACACTTGTGTTTTCATTTACGAAGGCTGTACAATTAAAATGTGTTTGATCTGAAGCTTTCATGAGCAGTTGTATCTACACTGCTGTAGGGAGTATTCCTCTGGGACACCAAAATTACTCCTACAGAAACTGTTGCCTGCCCACACCTAGGACTCATCCTGGCTAGCAGCTCTGGAGGGAGCCCACAGGAATCCAGAGCATAGGGAGGAGCAATCGGTCCTGGCAGCCACAGCCAGATCCCAGCCCTAGGCTATATGGCCTGCACCAGCATGTTGCAAGACAGCCCTGGGAGCTCCACCAACGTTCTCCCCATCTTTTCTGAGAGCTACGTTTAATTGCATATAAACCCAGGCCCTGAACTGTGTTGTACTTTTCCCTGGCCAGGGACCTGGCTGACCCTGGCTGCTTCCTGGAGTGTTGAGTCCAATCCTGGGCTCCCCAGTATGAGAGACATAGAGCTACTGGAGAGTCCAGTGAAGATCCATGAAGATGATGAAGGATCAGGAGCATCTCTCCTGTGAATAAAGGCTGAGAGAACTGGAACTGCTTGGCCTGTGGTAGAGGAGACTGAAGGGTATCTCATCAATGCCTGTAAGTACCTGAGGGGGAGGGTGCAAAGAGGACAGAGCCAGTCTTTGATCAGTGGTGTCCAGTGCCAGGAGAAGGAGCAATGGGCACAAACTGCAACAGGAGAGATACTTTCTGAACACCAGGCAACACTTCTGTGCTGTGCAGTTGATGGAGCACAGGCTGCCCAGAGGCTGTGTAGTTTCCTTCTTTGAGATCTTCAAAAGTTTCCTATATGTGGGATTGGGAACCCTGTTCTGCTGTCCCTGTTTGGGCAGGGGTTGTGCCAGACCTCTTCCAACACCAGCCATTCTGTGACTCTGTGATCCGAACCACTAACACTAGCTCCCAGCTCTGCCTCAGACCTGCCTCATCATAATGGTATTTTCTGGTTCTCTCCGAATGGTACCACTGTTTTCATTGGGCACTAGGGGTCAGGGCCCACCACCTGCAGCTCCTGGTTTGCCTCCCCTCACTAATCATACTTCTCTTACTTCCCCTAACAGAGAATTACGTTACACCTTTGTTCTGGCCCCAACTCTTCCATACTTACCCTCCTCACTTTCTGTGTTGGGAAGGGGACCTTTGTTATTTGGCTATGTAAGGTATCCTCCACTGACACCATAAGATGCACCAGTGATGAAAATGAGAGAGATAGACTGTGTTAGCTGAGGATGAAGGATCTTGGCATGTAGTCCATTTGTTGATTTGTGATATGCCAGGATTTTCCCAAATCTGCCAAAAGTCTTTGTGTGCTCTCTTCCCACTGGTGACAGGTGACAGGACAAGGGGAAGTGTCCTCGAGTTGCACCAGGGTAAATTTAGGTTGGATATCAGGAAAAATGTATTTACAGAAAGGGTTGTTAAGCACTGGAATAGGCTCCCCAGGGAGGTGGTTGAGTCACCAACCCAGGATGAGTTTAAAAACCATTTGGATGTGGTGCTCAGGGACACGATTTAGCGGAAGGTTGCTAGAGTTATGGTAGTATGGTTAGGTTGTGGTTGGATTCGATGATCATGAAAATCTTTTCCAATTTGAGCAATTCTATGATTCCATGATTCTATGATTCAATAGATTTTATTTAGGATTAGAAAATATTTGTCCTTCTCAGGCAAACAAATATGTAAAGCTGTGTTCAAGAGATGAGTTTACGATGCATTTTTGATGATAAACACTAAACCCATGTGCAAGAGCATATAAAGATATTATCTTTATGACAAATATATTAGGTTTATGTGCTCTTATAAAGATGTTATCATCCTAATTTAGATTTCATCCTGTTAAATATTTGACTCAGAAGCATGATTAACAGATGTGCGAAAAGTATCTGATGTAAAAGACATTCCCATGACTTTGTCCAGTCACTAAGAAATTACACCTCTGATTATTTTAACCTACCACATCTATTTCTTATTGCAAGAATCTGAAGAGAAAACCGAAAATAGAGAGTGAAGGAAGAGAGATCTGGGAAAAGAAATAAATCAGTCTTACAAAAGGGAACTTGATAAAAGCAAACTAGGTAGTTGAAGTAGGGGAAAAAAAAAAAAAAAAGAGGAAAATAATTGTTTGGGTTTTATTTTTTTAACATCACCAGGACTATTTGCTAGAACGAGAATCCCCATAGTAGATATGCACACAAACAGGTACCTTTACTATTGCTTTTATCATACTAGAGGGTTTCAAAAACCCTGACTGGCTTTACAGTCTTTCATCATTAAAATTTAATATGCCAAGGACTATAGATTCAAGGGAGTATTAAAAGTTATGATTTAACTGTTCTTCTGCTGTGCACATCATGCCACCTCATGGTTAGTGGTAAAAATACCATGCTCAAGATTGGTATTTCAAAAATGTAGTATTAGGGGAAAAATAATAGCACATCTACATTATTATTGAATTATCACAAGCCCCATTGGGACCAATCAATGCAAAGTGCTAATATGCAATTGTTGAATTTATATATTATATGCAAGGACAAAGCACCATAAAACACACCTCCTTTTAACAGTTGAATGTGCTGTTTTATTGCAAACATATTGCTAACATAACATTTAACCAAGATCTGACTTAGTGCCCCAAAGAATTTGTTCTTCGAAACATTACCATGTCTGCCTGTTTTTGGTAGGTTAGCTGGAAACACATGGTTATCATCTCCAAAAAGTATCATTTCTTTGCTTCTGTCACTCCAGTAACAGGCAGTATTATTCACTTACAGTTGGGTAACTAACACAAAATTCCAGTCCTCACTGTGGGCAATATACACGTAAGTGTCAGGCATGGATTTTAAAGTGACCTAAAAGCCTTACCTCAAAAAAAGCCCAAAAGCTCAGGAGAGTGTGATTTACACTTTGTTCAGTAATTCATAATATACCAGTAAGAACTGGATTATATTTTTGCATTGGAATGAATTACGCATTGAAACAGCACTTAAAGCCGGGAGAATCGATGGGACTGCAGCATACAATCCATTAGAATGTGCTCAGCCTGTCAGCTACACTGAAATCATTTGTTTGTTAAAAGACATCAGCTGGACTCAGAAATGTGTAGAAATAGATTCATTTCACTTAAGTTTATGGATTTTTATGAGAAACTTCAAAATTTGGAAGCCCAGTCATCTGACATGGTAATCAAGTTCTATATTTGGGTATCCAAATCCAATCCAGGAACAAGCCTGAGAAATATGAAACAAATGTACTTCTAAATCCTTCCTTTCTTCATTTGTGATCTTCCAGTGAAGCATATTCAGCTTCAGGCAGTTCGGAGAATGGTCAACTCCTGAATACCTGAGGAAATCTAAATAGACCAAAAACATATTTAAATGAAAACATTTATTAGTCAGGCATGTATGTTCCTCCCTGATAACTGGAAATGAGGTGTCAAAAATGTAAATCTCTTTTCTATGACCTAGTTAAGTAAAAACCAGATACCCAGTCCAGGACACTTGAGAAATGACTATGCATAGCTGAAAATAATTCTTCCTTTTTCCTTCATGACAAAGGATAGAGAAACCTTACTTGGTTTTATCTCTTTTTTTTAATAACAGGACTAGTAGGTTAGCATTGCAAAAGTGAATGTCGACATGAGGAACCTTTTGCACTTTGAAATTCAGCTTTTGTTCTTAGATGTTTGAAAAAGGGTGTGTGCCTTGCTTTTGATGCAATTTGAACCAGATAGTTTTTCATTCTATCGGTTTTCTTATGTCTAGAAAGCCTGCAGATGGGTTCTTTCTCCTTTTTGCTGTGAATGCACTTGGAGCAGTGATCAGCTGTACAAAATTATTGATGAATTTATAGATTGTCTTCATTTTTCTAGCTTGCCAAATTTTATATTCCCAAAAAATTACTTACTGTTCAAACACATTAAAATGTTAGCATTGTCAGAAAAAAGAAAAAAAAAAAGAAAAAAAAATCTGTTAATAGTTATTGGTAAACAAAATGCAGAAAGGCCAGTTTTTGTATTTGCAGTGCAAAAACATTTGACCACCCTTAAAGCTCTTCCTGAGGATTGTTTAAATGAAGAGAAAATGTGATGTTGGAGTCACAATTTGGGAGGGAAATGGAAGAGTACACAGCTTATAGCTTTTCCTCTGCTTCCAATTTCTGGGATAAATTTATCCATCTATGGATAACATTGCGGTAATTACTCCCTACCTTTGAGATGCTTTCTTTTCATCCAGTAGAACTATTACAACTCTGTTATGTATGATGGATAAATATGCATACAATTACTCATAATATTGAATGTGAAGGATCCTTAACAGAGTTTCTGCTTCCAAAATTGCATATAGATGACTTCCTGGCACTGGCTGAAATATCCACCCAAAAGCTATCTTCTGATAACACTCACCTCTTCTATAATGGTCTTCAGAATGACTGATGAAAACTTACCTGGACCAACACATCAACACATTAGTAAATAAATAGTCTGTAGATGTGTCTTTGTCCTCTTGTAAATGAATGAAGACCCAGCTTCCTCAGTGGATGTGGCTACTTACTGTATTTTAATGCAAATGTTAATTCAGGTCCAAGCTTTACCAGGAAACAAAGAAGAAAATGCAGCCCTTCTCTCTTTATGCTAGGAAATTACACAGTAAGAGTGCTGTGTTTTGCAATAGAAACTTCAAGAAAACAGAGAATGCTCTGGGTTTTTCTGAAGAACACTGCTTGCTAGTGAGACCTCAGCCTAATGGTTCACACTGTACTTGTGGCTGTGACATGTAGTCCTGCTCTGATACTTGGACTGTTGTGTTTAAATTCCTGTTACAACATTCCTCAAGAATAGCAATACTTATGTAGCACTTGTCCACAGAAACAATATTTTATTCATTTTGACTTATTTTAATGTAGTGGAGCCAGTGAGTATGAAATATGATGTTTGTTAAACAGATATACCAGTAGCTTCCAGGTCACCTTCTGAGATTCAATTTCCATTGACTCCAGGAGGGAATTGCTATATACTTGCAATGAGAAAGTTGTCAGCAAAGGCCCAAGCCTGAACCTTGTTTACAAAGGTTTGCAGGTATCTATATATATCCTCCCTTTGCTTCCAGTTCTCTGAAGGAAACCTGATAAGGGAACAACTGAGGTCTACCCATTGTTATGTTTACATATAAAGACACAGCAGCTGCCTTGACCTTGTATTACCTCATGTAGGATAAACTTAGGTAGAATTTTGGGCCCCAAGCACCAGTGTTGGTCAAACCAACACTGTTGTGTAACTGTCTCTGAACCCTTGGGAAGGTTGTGAGCCAGCCAGCTGGTTCTCCAGTCAGTAAATGGCCTGGTCTGGGAGAAAGCACAAGCCAGAGTCTATTCCCAGTAATCAATATGGATGGATACACCCGAGTTTTAGGAGCCTGTGGATTAGCTGTGCTGGAACATTCAAACAAAAAAATTGGAGCATTTTATTTTCAGCATAGTGTGATCACAGTGGCAGCTATCCACAACTAGCTGAATAGTGGTATGTCAACTAAGTGTTCACAGGGGCAAGCATGGTTGTGGTATCACCACTATGTTGCAAAGCTTCTGTGCTTGGAGCACGCAAAAGTCTCACCACCAGATTCCATGGCAGGAGCAGAAGGCTTGCATCATCCCCAGGCTCGTATCCCTTCGGCCAGAATGGACATAACTCAGGGAGAGTCTTTCTATGTGAAAACAGGTGTTGAATTTTGGCTACACTTGAGCTCAGTGTGGGTGGAAGGCTCACAGGCCATAAGGTCTCCCTTTCCTTTTCTTGAACACTTTTTCTTCCCTTTACATAAATGAATTCTGAAGAGTATATCAGAGAAGAGTACATAAGAATTCTTCCCTCCATATTCAACAAGCAGGAGCAATTTAGAATAAAGATATCAGTCATCAAAATAATAACTCCAAGGGCTGTGCAAGGAGCAAAAGCCAACAGAAGAAAAAGTACTAGCAGAAAACTAATGGAGAGAGAGGGATTTTTAACTTATATTTAGGTTTTGGATGCCTATGTTTCAAGGTGTGTTATGATGGTCTGCAGTCTGATAGTGATGCTGACCACTTTTATATAAAAGGGGAAGGTATTCATCCTATATTAAATATAAAGATTATATATAAAAGATTGTGCCACTTTCTTCAAACACAACTTTAATGATTATTCTTTACAGACAGACTGAAGGACTTCAGTTATGAAGAGCTACACATGAAAGCATATTACCGTAGAGAAAGGGGTTATCTTTTTCGTTTTCTTATGGATAAATTAGTCAAGCATACCTTAATTCAGGAACTAAGAATAACATGTCATCATTTACAATACTGGGCTTTATCTTATGTCTCCTTTTCCCATGAGGGAAAAGAAAGAAATGAAAAACAATGAAAAACAATAATGAAACCACTTCTGAGGAATGCATTAAGAGAAATGTGATATTCTTTGTAAGCGCTACTGAACACTGAAAAAAATGCATAAAAACATAACTAGGAAATCTGAAAGTCTTCTGATGTTGCCTCCACTTTGGTATTCATTTAAAAAGTAACTGAGCCACAATAACCCATGTTGCTGTTGACACACCATGAGGTCGTACTGCCCCTGCCAAAACTCAAGTCTCTTGTTTTTGCTGGGGACCCTTTGTGTAGGGTTGCAACCACTACTCTTGGATGTGTCCTTCCTTCCCATTCAGAAATTACACTTGTTGGGCACAATTTTGATCATCATCTGATGACTCAGGATCCATATTTCTAACTCTCTTGTAATCTTTTGGGGAATATGAGCTATCGCTTGTAGTGTAGTGTAGATAGCTTTGGTCAGGCTATCAGGTAAAGGCTATTTGGTATGAATACACAGGCTGTTAATACAGTAAATCTTAAATCCAGTGTTGCTAGGCACATACACCTCAGACACAGTGTGTATAATGCTGAGTAGCATTCACTTATTTCAGCAACCCTGCAGACACTTCTTGGTCTTTGAAACTGGCCCCACTGACAGTAATAAAGATGATTACCAGTGATCACAGCCATAGAAATAGCTGAGTTAGTGCTTGCTGAAGTGACAGTAGCCTGTTCCTTCAGTACACTCAGTGCTCTGCATCACAGTCCTCTTGGTTCAGTGTCTGCATTCCGTACATTAAAAGGATAAGGTGTGATTTCCATTATTTAACATTCTACCTTCTCATTCTCTGCTACGTAGGAAACTAAAGGATCATTAGGAGAGAAGAGATAGAAAATAAAGTGAAATGCATTGAACTTACATTTTCTTGTTGAATTGTCCTCATTGGCAGTGGGCTGTGGTGCTGTGACCAGGCAAATACTGGGACCCACAGAGTGTGGCTGCTGTGTGACCAGTAACACAGCATGTTAACACTGCTGCACTCCTCTGCTGTGTCCTTGTGAGGAGCAAGGAGGAAGGAGAGGTGTACAAGGCTCCTTGATCAAAAGGAAAAAATACAGGGAAAATAGGAGTGTGTGAAATACACTTGGACCCAGTGAGACACTTGGACAGTTTCCATAGATGTTCTTTTCCATCCAGCAGCTTCTATAGCTGCCTGTCTACTCTTTCACCTCTTAAGACACTTCTAGCTCACTCTACCTCACATCAGTTTTTGGCCATTCCTACAGTGTGGATAGGAAATACTGGTGAAGGTAAAGAGCAGCCCAAGCCATACCAGGATTAAGCTGAAAATTGACTGCATGCTTCACAGCTGAGAAGCCGCACATTTCATTCTCCTGTTTGGCAGCAGGGCTGTCCCTCCAGTGCAACTGAGAGTGCTGACTGAGGAAGGGCCCCATTGGGCCATACTATGCAGAGGGTCGGCTGTCACCTTCCTTCTGATGGAGTTCTGATTTCCACTGTGTGATGAGGCCTGGCACAGTGAAATACTGCTTTGCCTGCCGGAGTGGTACTTCCCTCCTATTTTTTTTCTTGCAGGGGGCTTGGGGAGGCCATGGAATTGGCTCCATTCAGTAGGTAGTGTAGGGGATATTCCACTTGGGTTTGGCTTTCTTACAGTGTTTTTCTAGTAGGATTATTAGCGCTGATGGTCCAATGGTAGCTACCTACAGAATGTAGGGGTTTCATCCTGTATTAATTTGTCAGGCTGAGAAGAAAGCGTCAGCAAATATCTACAACCTTCAGATTTTGCAGTCCAGTGACTGAAGTCTGCATGTATTTGTTTGAATTGACAATAAAAGTCAACTGTAAGTCAAATTTCTGAAGTAACTTGTAATGTTAACTGACTGCAACTGCCATGTCTTGCTTCTGCTTACATCCAGGACCTAAGGGCTAGTTTCTTTGATGGCACTGATGTATTCCTTCTCATTTCCATATGTTTGCTGTATTATAGCAGTTGCCTTAGCAAATCCCAGCATGCTTGTTACTGTGCAATGGCTTCCAGCTGGCAGAAGTCATAGCAGGAAAAAAGAAAATACCAGCAGGGGAAGAGAGGCAGCCCACCACCAGCCATGTGGCAGGTCTGGCCAAAGCCAGCCCATGCTGGTCATACTCTCATATCTCCTTACCACTATAATTGTGCCTGGGAAGAGGTTTTTGGCTCTGCTTGTCCATACAGGAGGTAAATGGGGAGTGTGATGGCAAGGGTAGAGCATTCAGTCAAAGTGTGCAGCTTGGATGCTTGCTGAGGTGAAGTCTTCTCTGAGCTGCCTAGATTGCAAGTCAGCAGACAGGGTTGTATCTTCTCAAACTCTCCATATGCCTTCACACTCTTGCACTTACTCTGGCAATGTTGGGCAGTGACATTCAACATCCAACAACTTTGGCTCTATAGTCCATTGGCTGAGCAAAGGCCCCATCTCCAGGTGGAAATGTCTGTAATGCACTGAGAAAATAACATCAACAAGAAGGACCCATCTTGGTCACAGAGCCTCAGTCAGGCTTATTTAGTACCGAAGCAGTCTGCAACTTAACTGTGATGATCAAAATAGACCTACTGCAGACAAAAGAGAAAAGAAGATTGGGCCATAATCAGAAGTGTCTAGAAAGCATGAGGTTTTTCTACTGGAAAATTTCATGAGCAAATTTCCATAGTTAATGGCATCAAATGAGAATGCTTTGGAGATGCATATTATAGCAAGGTTCAATAAAAGTGAGAACAGCAGATGGCTTATATACATCTGAGGAGTTTTTTAATATTTAACAAATAAATGAAGATTGGAGAGGAGTGTCAGTCACACATCTTTTTGCATGTTTAATCAGGCAGCTGAGATGTCCCAAATTTTAATTGTCTCAATTTTTTAGTACTCTAATCTAAACTAATTTCAGATTGCATAAATGAAGCTCTTTAATTTTTCTTGACTGGTTCGAAGTATTGGTATCTGTATTATAATTTATCGGTAAGTTATACAGGGCACAGAGAACAAGACAACTACCAAAAATCCTGATACTTATTAAAGCAAGAGATCATGTTTCTTTTTAATTACTTCTCAAGTAATTAATCATCCATCTGTTTGGATTATATTCTTCAGTACTACAGTCATGAGTTTGAAAACATGCAGTGAATTCATGGCAAGCTTATCAGGAAGCTGTGTTAGAAGAATAAAAATTATGTTCGGTGCTGATTTAAAGGCTGCAGCACAGTCCATAAGAAAAATGACCATTTATCCCTCCATTTACCATCTGGGGTCATCCATCTTTTAACTAAGTGCTGAATATAACCATAAAGTTTGATTCTTTTCTTTTTTCCCTTTTTTTTTTTTTTTTTTTTTTTTTTTTTTCCCTCACAGTAATGGCACTGCATAAAAATGCTCTCCCTCTTCAACCTGGAGGCAACTGGTGCCAGGAGAGGTCTACTTGGTGACATCCATAGCTGAAAGTAGGTTCATTAGGAACACAAAATTCCTGCAAGCTTGTTAGCAAAGTCACTGCAGGAATGAGTACTCTGGAAAACTGCCCAAGAGGTTTATTGTGACCACCACCATCATTCTTCAGCCAAACAGCCATAGGGCAGCAGTAGGGAAGCTTGGCTGCTCCTACAAGGGAAATCCACACGGGGGAGGATGGGGAAGTTGCCATGCCTGCAAACCTGGCTGTTTACCCCTTCATAGATCATGGCAAAGACAGCAAATTGAAACAGAAAGCAGGAGGGTGCTAAAAGTCTCAGAGGAATCACTATTAAGCACTGCTATGCTTTGAAAGTCCAAATAGCATCAGAGAAAAAAAAATCCCATCCATTTGGACAACAAAATAATATTTCTGGATATAAATCTTTTCGTTGTGCTATATATAGGTATTAAATTTCTCTCCCATGGAAAACTAAGGAAGACAGAATATTATCTGAAACTTCATGACCTTTCTGAATATCACATTAAACCCCTTACATCGTTCATAATGAATGACATAAATATATGGCAGGTTTGCACATCCATCTGCACTCACTGTCATGGCGCTGTTGAAACTGTTGGGCTTGCTCTGCATTTTGGAAGGTGAAACTCCGAAGTTGTTTGAGTGAGTTGTAACAGATCAGGTGTGGTTTGTGGGATTTGTCAAACTCAATCTGCCACGTGACTAGTCATTTGTATTTTTCATCTACATAATCCTGTGGTCAAACTGACACAGGTAAACAAATGGCAGAATAAAGCATCATGATCATGAGTCAGCACAGATTTTGACCATACAGATGAGGTGCACTGAGCACCTGACAAGGCAAGGAGGGGCCCCTCATGTAACCATCACCATCTGCACTGAGCCTTTGCAGGGGCAGTTTCTAAAAGGGAAGTGTATGAACCAGCCTGAGCTGCCTTCAGTGAGACATTTGGGGACTCCCAGTAAGCCCTGTTGTTCAAACACGTGTCATTAGTTGATGTACTATTTCCCACTCTTATGTGGGAAATCAGTGAATCAGTGTATATATATTTTCCTTTGCATCATAATTATTCCCCACTTGCTGCCCTAAGGTGTGGAGAAAAGCCACAGTACAACCACAGTGCAAGTTGCACTTATTTTTCAGCTAGGACAGTTGGAAACCAGTTTAGATTCATTAATTTCACTTGTCTCAGAGTCCCTGGATGTGGAAAATGAAGAACAAACTGCTGATTCTGAGTGGGTTTCTTAGGGAAGTCTTGCAAACACAACAAAAAGAGGGCAAGAGCATTGATACATAAGACTGACAAAGTATGAATGAGTACAAATTTCTTATTTTAAAACAAAACAGAGAATGAGGTTCTTCAGATTACTCCCTTTTGTAGTTAGATTTGTTTGGAAGGCTGTAGGTCGTTCTAAGTAAAGGTCTAAATGCAATGAAGCCTCTAAGTATTGAAAGGACTAATTTCATCCAAGGCCAAAATGAGTCTGCCAAACTGTTTGGAGTATTTTCTCCACTGTGAAAAAGAAAGACCTTTGTATCCTTGTAGACAACAGGTTGGCCATGAACCAGCAGTGTGTCTTTGTGTCCAAGAAATCAATGATATCCTGGGGTGTATTAAAAAGACCGTGGACAGCAGGTAGAGGGAGATAATCTTCCCCCTCTACTCTGCCCCAGTGAGGCCACATCTGGAGTAGTGTGTCCAGTTCCGGGCTCTTCAGTTCAAGGAAGACAGGGAGATTCTAGAGGGAGCCAGAGAGTGCTACAAAGATGATCATAGAATCATAGAATTGCTCAAGTTGGAAAAGATTTTCAAGATCATCGAGTTTAACCACAACCTAACCAAACTGTCCTAACTTACAACCCTCCTGTCCCTGAGCACCACATCCAAACGGTTTTCAAACACATCCAAGGATGGTGACTCAACCACTTCCCCGGAGAGCCTATTCCCGTGCTTTATAACCTTTTCATTAAAGAAGCGTTTCCTGATCCTAACCTAAACTTACCCTGGCACAACTCGAGGCCATTTCCCCTCATCCTGTCACCTGTCACCAGTGAGAAGAGACCAACCCCACTCTCGCTGTCAGCACCTTTCATATATTGGAAGAGAGCAATAACGTCCCCCCCTCAGCCTCCTTTTCCCCAGACTAAACAGCCCCAGTTCCTTCAGTATCTCCTCATAGGCCATATTCTCCAAGCCTTCACAAGCCTTGTTGCCTTTCTTTGGACCTGCTCCAGCACCTCAATGTCCTTTCTGTACTGAGGTGCCCAAAACTGAATACAGTACTCAAGGTGAGGCCTCACCAGTGCTAAGTACTAGGGCAGGATTACTGGTGCATCTTGTGAGAAAAGGCTGAGAGAGCTGGGACTGTTCAGTCTGGAGAAAACTGGGGGTTCTCATCAATTCTTAGAAATATCTAAAGGGTAGGAGTCAAGAGGATGGGGTCTGGCTCTTTTCAGCGGTGCTCCATGACAGGGCAAGGGACAATGGGCACAGACTGGAACACAGAACTTATGGTTCTGTGATTCTACCAGGGACTCTTTGGAAAATCTTGGAAAATGTCTGTAACTATTAACTGTACTTTGTGTCTCTTCTGTAATATTTCTATTCTGAGAAAGTCTCAGTGTCTTTTGAAAAAGCAGATCCTTAGGGGTTAGCTCAGTGCCAAAAACTACTGAGTAAATCCCTGTGAAACATAGTCATGTAGAGTTGAAATTTCACAGTCAGAAGTTAAATTCTAGGGTTGAAGAAGATGATTACAACCTGTTTATTGTCATGTCCCAAGAAAGCCATAGGGAGTAACTGATTTCCTAATATGCTCCTAGCTAGAAAATTATAATTTTAGGCCTTCTCTCATTGTCATTGTCTTCAGGAAAATTATAAGAAATCATACATATATAAAACCAGCTTTTGGACTATTGCAATGTCAAAAACAACATGAAATACCTTATAGCCTACATAATCAAAAGAAGCTTCTATTGTTCTTGGGAGGTACATATTCATAGGTTAATAGTACTCAGTCCAATTACTTTGATGATCTAAAGCTTCAATTTCTAGAATTTACTCATTTCAGCCTTTTGTTTTGTTAGCTTTTCTTGTTCACAGAAAGCTTACTTGCAGGGGATGTTTGTTTCACTGTTTTTCTGAGCATTACAAAGAAGTGATGTGAGTTCTTAGTATAAGATTGGAACAAATGCCTTGTTCAAGAGCTCTTTCAATTAGTGACAGATATTTTTTTCATATGGTTTGGACTTCTTGGGTGAAAGGTTCCTTGAAATTTTTGATTATATAAGAACTTACAGGGAAAGCTGGCTTTTAAAACATACTGTCTACTATGAATCTGTTGTAAACATTATGAGGAAGTGATGAAACCTAGAATGGTATCCTGATCAACAGATGGCCCTGGATAGGATATTCTTCACTATTTGTCCTACAAATAAGCACTGTTGTGTGAAAAAGACCTGCCCTGGGGAAAGACATAAGACTAACAAGGGAAGGTAATCAATCACTGCACAGTATCTGTCAATCTGACTTCATGTAAGCACTCAAACCAAAATAATCTGAACAGACATTTAGAAACCTTAATGGGATTTGAAAGCTAGCCAAGTCACATTGCTTCTCTGATAGCACCACCAGTAGATACATGTAAGTATAAGTCACAGAAAGGAAAAAAAAAACAAAAACACACAGATAAACAAATTAATTGCCATGATGAAAGCAACTGTAAGAACATTTTGTGTATATCCTCCCACCTCAAACACAAACATTCTCAAGTATGCAATTGTATGTCATTTCAGCTGTGTGATTACACATTATTTCTCTCTCCCCAGGACTCACTTCATAAAATGGTAATGTTGGGATAACAAACAACTATGAACCTATTCATGTCCATTTTACTTGCTTTTTCAAAATGTTCCCATACTTTTATCACTGTTTAAAGAAAAAAAAAAAAATTCTCCAGTATGCTATTATTTTTTTTTAACGAAAAACTGAACAGAAACAAATAAGGCTGCACTAAGGATGAACTGTTCCCCTCTCTTTGGCTTTATTCCCCCTCTACTTGGCTCTTGTGTTGCCCCATCTGCGGTACTGCGTTCAGGCTTGGGGCCCACAGTACAGGAAGGACGTGGATCTCTTGGAGCGGGTCCAGAGGAGGGCCACTAAGATGATCAGAGGGCTGGAGCACCTCTCCTATGAGGAAAGGTTGAGGGAACTGGCCTTGTTTAACTTGGAAAAGAGAAAGCTCCAGGGAGATCTCATTGTGGCCTTCAATACTTCACAGAATCACAGAATCACAGAATTATCAAGGTTGGAAAAGACCTAGAAGATCTAGTCCAACCATTACCAATACTTCCCAGCTAAACCATATTCCTCAACACAACATCCAAATGTTTCTCGAACACTCCCATGGTCGGTGACTCTACCACCTCCCTGGGCAGTGCATTCCAGTGCCTGACCACCCTTTCCGAGAAGTAATGTCCAGCCTGAATCTCCCCTGGCGCAGCTTAAATCCATTCCCTCTAGTTCTATTACTAATTATACGAGAGAAGAGGCCGACCCCCAGCTCACTACAACCTCCCTTCAGGAAGTTATAGAGAGCAATGAGGTCTCCCCTGAGCCTCCTCTTTTCCAGGCTGAAAACTTGGGAGTATTGAAAAGAGCATATAAACAGGAGGGGAAAATGTCTGTTTACAAGGGTGGAGAGTGATAGGACAAGGGGGATGGTTTTAAACTGAGACCGGGGAGGTTTCGGTTAGATATTAGGAAGAGGTTCTTCACACAGAGGGTGGTGACAGACTGGAACAGGTTGCCCATGGAGGTTGTGGATGCCCCATCCCTGGAGGCATTCAAGGCCAGGCTGGATGTGGCTCTGGGCAGCCTGGTCTGGTGAATGGCAACCCTGCACGTAGCAGTGGGGTTGAAACTAGATGATCAGTGTGGTGCTTTTCAACCCAGGCCATTCTATGATTCTATGAATTGATAAGTTAAAAATTAACCCAAAAAACAAGCTAGTTAGCATTAAAATGGGAATAGGGTCACAGACAGCTCCTCTCAACTTTCCATTCATGGTCTTGCTTGGGAATTTCACACAGCCAGCTAGCTCAGAAATGGTGTTTTGTGGATATTGTTTATTTTGGCTGCATTTTATTTGGTGTATTTTTTCTTCTCCTAGAAAGCAACTTGTAGGTTAGGATCTTACTCTTTTAGACCATATTTAGATCATCCATTCTGGATGCTTCTTCCCCATAATATCTTCCTTGCTTGAAGGAATCCAAACTGGTCTTTCCTACCTCCAATGCAAGTGTTTTCTGCGTTCAGGTTTTTGGAGATTTCTGATTAAATTCTTATGGTTTACATGAGTTCATTTCTTATTCATAGAAAGGAAAGAACCAAGACAGATTTTGGAGCTGTAGTGGAGGAAATATCACCTGAAAATAGGAACCTCATTCCAGTCATCTCCAGATAATGCTCAAATATTTTCAATATTCACTGGAATTATGATTTAATCCCAGCTCAGTTAATACTCTGCTCTTGTACCCTCTGTTCTTCTGCTTTGCCAATCTGTCCAGTTATGCCTGTCTTATTCTGTCTACTCCAGTCTTCCCCCACTCGCTCAATATACTGGTGCATATGTAGGCACCACAATAAGTACCTATTTCATATAACAGAGCTTTCAGTACACCACCATGCCTGATTAAGAAACGGCAAATGAACTACCGGTTTACGTGGGCCATCTTGTGGTAGAAGTGGAATACTACAAAGGAAACCAAAGTTATCCTTCTGAAAGACGTTCCAATACGATTTGCAAGGCACACACAGTTACTTTGCTGATCGATGGTTTTCCCCTACACTGCAGTAAGCAAGATGATTAGGCTCACAGCCATTCTTTGAATAAGCTGAGAATATGGCCACAGATTCCTTTTCTTCTCTCAAGCATTAATCTTGAAAACTACCAGTCAGTCCTGAAAAATGAAAACCATTTTGTAAATCACTGAGAGCAGAAAAAAAGGTCTACTGAAAGGTCTTAAGAACAATTTTAAGCCTTCTGTTGGGTGGGCAGCAAAAAATTCTGGGTCCATACACTTCTATTTTTGACTGGAAAAGGTATTTTAAGGAACAAACAGAAACTCTCACTGAATTCTGCAGACAGCGGCTGCTTTGTTTGTATCAGTGGAGTTTCAGTGCTGTGAGAGCACCCTCCAGCTCTGTAACCTGCTCTCGCCTTCACAGTAGTTGGGCTGTCCACGCAAGGCCAGCTTTGACACTGTGTTTCTGGGATGAACTTGCAGCAGAAGTCTGTGCAAGAAAGATCATTAGCAACCTTGTGGAAAGTTTCTGTGCCTTGGCTCAGCAGCTGCATTTAAGTGTCTCTGAGCTCAAAACTTGGCCCCTGTGTCAAAGCTATGCTGTAGGTATGGCTGTGCTTTGCCATAGAACTCTTTTGTCTTAACACTGACTTGCTGATGTGACTTGCTGGCTTGAACTTGAACATGACCAGTCACTCCAGACCGGTCTAGCAGCCTCCAGACTGAGGCTGACCCTGGCTGTTGTCACTAAGCTTGTTCTGCTTTCCTTACTCATTTTCCTCTAAAGGAAGTCCCTCCTGCCAGCTTTTCTGTCAGCTTCCCTAGTGGGGCAACCCTTTTTCTTTCCTTATTCTTAGGCAATGATCTACAACAGAAACACTCAGCTGGGATCACATGAATAACTGTCTTACCTACTTCCAATGAAAACTAACCTTCAATATAATTCCATCAAGTGCATTTTCCTCTCAAAAACCACAGCTCACTCAACTGTTTCAGCATTCCCTCATTTGCCTCCAGTCTGATTATCATCCAGTCACCAGTAAGCAAAAGAATAAGTTCTTGGACTGAAAGTTAGCCATCACACTTAGCAGCTTTGTAAGTGTATATACAGCATATAAGCAGCAGTTTTGCAGCAATGAAGTGACTTCAGAAATTCAGAAGATATAGGGGTAAAAGTTCTCATTCTCTGTACTCACTTAAGTGGCAGAAAGAAACGGAGACTGATGACTGCATACTTTCTAGGACTAACTTACCATAGACAGCTTCTCCACATTCAACATTACAACAGAGAAATGGTTCCCAAAACCATGCCAAGTGGACACAGGCTAGAGCAGCCTCCTGATTTGTGACTATCACAGAATGTTCAGAAATGGAGAATCATAAAAATTTGTTGTTTTGATAATAAACATAGATGGAGGGAAAAAAGTCAATTAACATTAATGCTTTATCCTTGGTACATAAAAGAGAACACAAATGCACATCTACTTCAGTAAACTTTATTCAGACTACCATCATAGAAAAAAGAATCACTGATAGCACCAAAAATGACTTCACAAGATAAAGGATGTAAAGGAAAGCCACATCCAAGTTCATAATAAATACACTGCTTTCTTACGATATTACACACAATATTCCTTGAAGATGCACACTTAAGAACTAATTACTCCTAAAGCAGTTAGCAGACATTTCACTTGCCAATTGGTCCCTGTTTTTAAGGCTAAATCCTGCCCTTCTTACTCAGGCAAATCCTTAGAGTTATTCTAAAGATCTCAGCTTGAATAAGAAACAGCTAGTCTCTTTTTGTAAGTATCTCATCTCAGCTGCTACATCTATAGGCAACTGTAAAGCAAGACTGTCTTTTACACTGGATCTACCTAGGAACCAATAAGTATAGTTAACATAATATAGTTATTCACATGGAAACAAAAGTCCAATTTACTGAATTTGGCAAATGTAGAAATAATCTGCACTATAACACATCTAAGCTTGTGATTACAAAGCAGTGTTCATATAGTAGTCACAGTTAATGTTTGTTTATATTATTTTAATTAATGCTTTTCACATTCTCTATCTTACACAGCTGTTTCATCAAAAAGAACAAGCTAGAGAGTCCTTTAATTAAAAACCCTGAGAAATGTGCCAGCTGTATTCAGATATGGTTGCTTTGAACATAATGTCTCTTATTTTACTCCGTGGCCCCACGTCAGAGGCAGATGGTGGTGGTGTGGCAGTAGAGGTTAGGCCTTCCCACAAATGTTCCCATATATTTTGTTGCTGTGGTCCACAGCAGAGAGGCAGTCTGACAAAATGGCATCTGATATGCAAGTATGAAGCAAAGGGGTGGAATTAAATCCCTGAAAAAATCGCACCCATAGGCATTTATCAATTCTTGCCAAAAGTTTATGGAGCCCAAACAGTGAATGCATAGTGAGGCAGCGGGTGCATTTCAGCAGTGGTGACAGCAATATGAAAGACCATGTTCCAGACAGCCATGCACAGCTGTCACATCACAAAGGGAAGAGCATCTCAATCTGCTCATTTGTGCCAATCGGCAAATGACTATAACTGTGTTGAAAAATAGTATCTCATAGCATTGTTCCACTGTTTGTATAAATCTATTATTATTTCCATGAAAATAAATAGGAGGCATTACTTCTGGGTTGATGTACTGGAGAGTTTGAGGTACCACAAAACAGAGCTGAGGTACAAACCTGTTTTTTTTCCATAAACTCCAAGTCCCACTGAAGCTAACATGGAAATTGTGCAAGAAAGCAGAATTACAGTTGATTGTCTCATCTTAGTTTTTGAACACAACATAAAATTTTCACTAATAGAACTAAATGCAACATTATGCCAACATCAAAAGTTTTCTAATAGACTTTTTTTTTTTATTCCAGCTATATTAACTATCCAACAAAACACAAGCAGACTACTGTCTTCCCTGAATTAACGGAAAACTACCCTTAACTACAATGAGAATTCTACTCAGCAACTACAGAAAAAGTTAGAGTTTGTATAAAGCAAAAGTTAGGTTTACATTCTTTTACAGACCTCTGTTTCTTTGTGTGTATCTCCTATCTGTCTGCTGATTCCAGTTTCTCTCAAACAGACTCTTAGAATAAAATGGAATTTGAAAAGAGCAGAAAGTGGAAACAGAACACAACTATGCTCTTCACTCTTACTTATTTTACCTGATATTTGCAACACCTAATTTAAAATGCATCTTCACATTTACATAGAACTCATGAGGTTTAAGCTCTCTGAACAACACTGAATGTGCAACACGGGGTTTCAGAAATTAGGTATAACACATCCTTTCTGCATCTCTTTGCTACCACATTTACTCATGATTTTGAACAATTTTTCAAATAACAAAATAATCCTTTTCAAGAACTTAGTTACACAGACAAATTTACAAGCCTAAGATCCAAGGTCTCATTTGTTAAATCATTTGAAGAGGATAGGATTTTACTATACAATATACCTAAAAGTCTAGTGCTATTACAGTACGCAACATTTCACAGAGATAATCTCTATATTTTGAAATAAGAATGCAATGCTTTTCCTCGTACTAACCCTGAAAATGTTCAAATTAATAGGTAAAATCAAAAAACCCTTTCCAGAAGACAAATGTATTTTTCTGTAGCAATAAAGTATAACCCAAGACTATTATGATTTAGAAAGTAAAATTTTAGATTAGTGGTCCAATAGTACAGAAGAAACACAGGATAAGTTATTGTAAAATAAGATAATTATTCTGTCTTTCTGTCACGTGCACTGCATTATATCAGCTTAATTATGCAATGCAGGCAAATAATTCTATTTACCAATAGCAATGCCACACCTCTGACAAGATCAATCAAAAAAACTCAAATCAATCAAAACTCAATCAAAAAAATAGACTTGCTGGAATGAAGAAAATGTTCCTGTATAAATCGGAGTATAATTATAAATCAATTCTTTTGTTTCTTCACCTTCGCTGGGGAAACGGTGCAGGCTCTTCCGGGCTGTAAAACATTTCAGAAGTACAGATCACTTTACTGCTATCAGCCTCGACAGTATCTTTGTTAGTGAAGTTATTTGATACTGAGTAACAGCAAACAAAATTACTTCAATCAATATAAGAATCATTAAGATACAAGTTCAGAAAGTTATTTACAGAAGTATTTTACTAGTGAGGAGGGAGAAATTCAACTGTTAATTTAAAATCCAGGCTATAAAGGAAGGTATATTTATGAGCTATTGGCAGCATCTATCAGAGACAGCAATACTGATAATAGTGGAAGAAATGCATCAGAGCACTAGCCTACTGAAGGATGCAGTGCAAACATGGTCTTTGTTTGTAAGGACAATTAAAACTGTATCGTGCTCTAGTTTGTCATGTTGGCAACTCTACACCTATTAAAATTAGTTACTGATGGATATGAAAGTGATATTAAAAGAATGGTTTAATTATACACATATCTATTTCTTAATTTTTGTCAGTTGAAGAGTTTACATTTTTCACCATACGTGCTTATATGTACACAAATTTATATGCACTGTATCTCAACAGGGAGAAGTTAACAGAAGAGCTTCCACATTTGCTTGGATAATAGCCATAATAACTTTACTTCTGCTTACAAAATATAGTGTTCTACTGCTGCACTACAAAAACAATTAAATGGACATATTTTATACCTTTTTTATCCCATAAGAATTCTATCGAAATCAATGAAATACAGAAAGCTTATGGACACTGTCAAGGAATTTTATGTTATTTTTCTAATTTTATGGAAAGCAGCGTAAGACTACAGTATGCAAGGAAATAGCCTTAAACTTGTATGTTTAAACATGACTTTTATTTCTACACGCTCACGGACCATGTCTGCCCACACTTTTCCTATTTTAAATCACTGTCCCTTTCTCCGATTTGGCTGCTCTTTTCATAAGAATCATAGAATGGTTTGGGTTGGAAAAGACCTTTAAGATCATCTAGTTCCAACCCCTTGCTATAGGCAGGGACACCTTTCTGTAGACCAGGTTGCTCAAATGCTTCCAGGGAGGGGGCATCCACAACCTCACTGGGAAACCTGTTCCAAAAGTCAAGAAGTCAAACCCAGAGTCCAAACACAGTTTGGTTGTTGATTATGTTTTCCATATTCCCAGTCAATCAATTGAGACATCTTCATGAAAAGTCTGAAACCAGTATTTCAGCATAATGGTGTAGGAAGCATTGAAAAATGTATAATCAAGTCTGATCACTTCAAGTACTCCTGTATTTGCAGAGGATTTAATGATAGCGAACAGACTACAATGGTAACTCGGTTTAGAACTGAGGAAGTGTCTAGAATTACAATGGATCTTTTTTTTCATGTTAAAGTCTTTGTGCAAGGGAAGAGATGACATTACAGAGATCATTCAAAATAGAAGAAAATCACTGCACAGGCAAGACTTTTGGCCCAATTTACTGAAAAGGTTTGGTCTACTTCTGCTACAACAGTTGGCCTTTTGATGCCACTTTTACAAAGCCATTCTATTTCCCTTACTTTTTATAAGCCTATATAAAGGTTGCAGAGTAAGCTTTTCAGGAAGCAGTAAGAGGTAGTTGACTCACATTTACAAATAATAAACTTACCTTCATTAACAAAGAAGTCAGCTATGTAATATGCAGCTCTTACAGCTGATGAGGAATGTGGAATGCCTGATGAGTTCTTCCATTCAAAAGGATTTTTTTCTGGATGCCACTGGACACCATAAATTGGGTATTTGTATGCTGCAACAAACACATTTTCCATCAAAGCATAAAAGCAAGATCTACACCTCAAGAGTGATGTGTTTAGTGTTACTGAAAAACAAAGTCAAAGGACAAGCTACAGAAAACCCTCACTTATCAACAGCTTCACAGAAGCTTAAAGAGCAAGCTGAAACAGGTCCAAGTATCAGGATATCCTTGAAGGCCCAGTCAAACCAGAGGCAACTCCCACTTGGTCCATACCAGGAAGAAGCCAGTCCCTAAGTTTTGCATAAAAAATAGAGCCACAGCAGGTGATGACTGCTCTGTGATAAACTGCTTGCAGGCACAAGATATGTTATCATTAGCCTGATTACGTCTTCTGATCAAACTGCTATTCTCCTCTTCTTCTGGAGGACTGCCAGCATGCCATACAGAAGAATCCCATAGGCTGACAGCTGGGCCTTATTGTAGAGCTGCAAGGCATGCACTAATCAAAATAAACCCCTCTCTAATGAGCTAATATGCTTTTTCGAGATGAGCAAGCTTGGTGGAAAATGTATGTAACATGCATAGGGGAAGCAAAAGGATTTTGGAGAAGAACAATTACTAGTATCAGTGTCAAAGCAATGGGAGATATTGCTGTTATTTCAATATTGTGACTTGTCCTCCTTGTACTCAAATAGGTAATAAAGCATCATGGGAAGGCATGCATAAGCAGACAGACAACAAGCAAGATGCAACAGAGGTACACTGGGGGTTAAGCTATTACAAGATGAGTGCTATACACTTCATACCACAGTATTGGAATATTCCAATGTTGAAGTGTCATAGCACATTTGGAAGGGGAATAGTGAGTGAAAGAATAAGTAGTTAAGCTCAAAAATATGTACTTAAAACAAAAACTTTCTCTGCAAACAGTACATCCATCACAGCCAGAGCACAGACAGAGCTAGCACTCACTCTGTTTTTGTAACAGTAAGCTTGCACTACAAAACAGCATAAATGCCACCACACCTCCAAAACTGATGAATAAATACTTTGTTATAGTCATATTTTAGAAAGGAAATTCATTTTCCTACCTTCCATGGTAGATATAAATTCCACTTCATCATCAGTGTTAGTGGTCAGAATATTATAGAAATTATAAAGCTTTTCATTCTTTGTGAAATTCTGCAGAAAGAAAATAAAGATGTGTTACCTGTTTCTTTATTTCAAGTTTAGACAGAGAGAATGCATTTGTGTTTGTGAGGTAAAACAATCAAATACCTCCATGGAAATGCTCCATATGTGAAAGTTTGATGTCAACGGCTCAGTAGCAAAGGCATGTAACAAATCACTGGGAAGATTCTTGAATAATCTACTTTGTTTTGCAGCTGTCACAAAGAAAAAACAGATACTGTTTTTGCAGCTGTCACAAAGAAAAAACAGCCTTACTAACAGGCTTTCTATTACTGAATAGGAAACACATTTAATAAAACACTACTTTAAAACAAACTTTCAGGTTTCTGTGGTAAAACTTCACAATTTAAGAATGTACTGCAAATAAATAAATAAATAAATAAAACAGTGAGATAAATCCAGAGCTGCAGACTTTATGAAAGTTTGGTCAACATAATAAGAAAGTACTTAATCATCAGCCTTCGTACTTTTCACAAACAAAACCACAATACCTCTCAGCAAAACTCAGACATGAGATGTAGTGGGATTTCTCACCTGATGTAAAGTTCAAAGGGAGTGAAAAACCATTTGTCTTGGTATTAACAAGTAAAATTTCACCACTTGTGAGATACGTCAGCAACTCGTGTCCAAGACATGTTCCCCATACTGGGAAATAATCTCCTTTATCATTAGCCTTCAAAATAAACAACAACAAAATACAAGTACTGAAGACAGATGAACAGAACTTTGTATTCTTTTCACTTTCACCTCTGTAGGTGAGAAATAAAACTACTACAGCAGTACAAACTCTACCAAACAGTTGTAACAGTTCAGCAATTGAGATAACCACATCCAATGCGTTAGTTTTTCTTTAAAAACTTAAAAAAAAGAAAAAAGCAGCAAAGATCAGTCTGGATGATAAGTGTATATTAAAAACCCCATAACATTCAGCCTATTACATACCTGCTAGTATACTGTTGATTATGGTAGCTCACCTTACATTTGTAAAACTGCTAATACTTCATAGTGCTAATAAAGACTTAAAAGATGAAAATTAAGATACACAATCACCCATAAAGCACAGGAAAAAAGAAAAAAAAAAAAGATGAGTAAGCATTAGCTATGAAGAAGTGAAAATTATTTTCTGCCTTTTAGTCGCCTTAAGAACACATATCAACCAATAAGTCTGCCTCTTTGGTCATAAATTTATGACATACACAATTTGTTGTGAAATGTCAATAGAATTTCGTAATAGTTCTGCAAACACTAACAGGAAACCACAAGAAACCACCACCCCAAGCTGCACTTTACACCACGAGCAGTTTCGTAGAGACAAATGAGATCACTAGTTTCATAAAATTCTAAGACTAAGGTTGAAGGTGACAGATGAGTAACCACTATGAAAAAAGACAAGAGACAGATGATAGAAGAGCAACATTAATATCATAGGGACTGAGCAGTAGGAAACTGGTGCACTGAGCTGCAGCTGACTGGTTCTGTGGATGCCTGTGCTTTCTGGTCTGATCGCCATTCCTTTAACAATACACTTAAAAGACAGTAAAGTTTTACTCCAAAATGTGTTTATTATCTAGAAAAAAAAAAAAAAGAATCTCTAATGCTCAGAGGGAATTAATTTTTTCATAAGGATTCAGAGCCTTCCTGATGTTCCTTGAAAGAAATAGCTTTCCCACAAATTTAATCTTTTCCTAAAAAAAAAACCAAAACACCTAATTATTAGCAGTAAAAAGTACTTAATATCACCTTTCACATGCTTTTTGTCATGTTATCAGTTAAATTAGTGCTAACTTCAGAAAATCTGTTCTATTTACAGCTACCAAGCCACTGGTAATTAGTACAATGAGGTAACATGCTAAAGTAGACATTTCACACGCACCTTCAAAGATGTACTTAAATAAGAAAGAATATAAGAAAAAAGGTGCTTCACTAACTGTAGAATATATATTAGGAGAAGCTTTAACATTACATGATTGTAGACTGGATTGTTAGAAAGCCTCTCTAGAATTCCTTCTGAGTCTAAGACTTATTTATGAGAAGTTTACTAATAATTACGTGTAGGTGGATCATTATTCAGCATTTAATGTCCCTGGATATTCTGTGCTTTTGGAAAGCTTTACTGTTACTTTATTGCAGGTTCAGAACAGCAATGAAGCCCCTAGTTACAATGAATAAATGATAACTGGAACTTAGGACAACGATACCACATATAATACGAGAGGATGTCAGATGTCTGAATCCTCAGCTTTGAAATGATTTTTTAAGCAGAAGCTACCAATGAGATACTTATTATCAGGCTTATGGTTAACACGTTGGATGCCAGTGGGCATATGAGCCTCCTTGTTGTTTTGATCTGTGAACAGCGAGAACAAGAACAGACTGTTCCTTAGTAATTACCTCTAAAGCCTTGCGGTAAAATATCTTAGCAACCCTGGAATATTCTGAAGTCTTAAGATCCACACCACCTCCTGGAAATAGTACCCTGAAAGGCAACATCCAAGAATATGATTAGCAACAGTGAATAGCAGTGATCAAATTAAAATCCGGACAGTGTAAAGAGAGAAAAGTCTGACAGTGGCTTTAAGGGTCTGGATTAGGACATCTAGATTGCTGAAATCTATAAATGGGTATCTAAGGTTCCACCAGGAACAGGAGGGACGTAGTCAGAAAAGTCAATGACAATTCAAATACATTTTCTAGAGAAGACACCTAACTGGCTGGGAGGACGAATAGCCTCGTAGGCTTATTGTCCTGATGAGCTCTCCATTAATTATGTGATAGTTGTCTAAACTCACATATGTAGTTACATTAGTCTTATTCATTTGCATTATCCTAGTGTTTTACTGAATCACATTCTAAAATTTTTTGTGTTCTTATACTAATAAATGATCATTAGCAAAGAGATATGACCAGAAATAGCATAGAGAAAGAGAGAGGTGAAAAAAATAAACAGAGATACTTCTGCTACTATACAAAAGAGTTGTCTGCAATGACTCTATCAAACCCTACCCAAGCTTCAAGCTGCCTCTTCCTATAACTTTAAAATCCTGGCCCTATTCTCAATTCGTCCTGTTCCATTTAAATAGAGACAAATGTATGAAGAAATGTTGAGGAAACTGAGCTTATTTAGCTTGGAGAAGAGAAAGCTCCAGAGAGACCTCATTGTGGCCTTCCAGTACTTGAAGGAAGCATATAAACAGGAGGGGGAACGGCTGTTTACAAGGGTGGATAGTGATAGGACAAGGGGGAACAGCTTTAAACTGAGACGGGGAGGTTTAGGTTAGATATCAGGAGGCAGTTTTTCACACAGAGGGTGGTGATGCACTGGAACAGGCTGCCCAAGGAGGCTGTGGATGCCCCATCCCTGGAGGCATTCAAGGCCAGGCTGGATGTGGCTCTGGGCAGCCTGGTCTGGTGGTTGGTGACCCTGCACATAGCAGGGGGGTTGAAACTAGATCATCATTGTGGTCCTTTTCAACCCAGGCCATTCTGTGATTCTATGAAATTGTACCCCTACTTATGGAAGATCATACAGATCAAAAAGTTCCCATTGAAAAGTGAAAAAATATACTTGGCTGTAACCTTTGGTCACAGAGGATCTAATTTAGCTAAATAAGACAGAGTAATCTCAGAGACTATTTCAAAAATAAATAGTGTGCAATCTTTTTCCTCCATAAAAATAAATTGAAAAATAAAAATAAAATACAACTTAGCTAATCTCTGTATGGCTTCCCAACTGCAAAAATGACAAAAGCAAAAGACTTCCTACAGTCTAACAGGTTGAATACATGCAAATGATGACATGCACAACCAAGTACTTCTATCAGTAAGTAAATGAAGTCTCTTCCAGATAAAACTAGAAATAATCAAGTGATCTCTCTAACCCACTGTAGTGAGAATTCAACTGGATTTACTAGAGCTACCTCCATCAGCCACTAAGTTTTCACAAAAACAACAGAATGATTTCCTCAGCCTTTCTGAGCTCTGGAAACAGTAACTTGTAACTTGTTCTAGCTACTTGTTAGCATCTCAGTGATACATTTCATATGATCCCAAGCATCTACAAAGCCAGCGAGTATGCACTTTAATTCCTGGGACTGGGTTTACTTCAAGGTAAATAATTCACAGGATCCTGCAAAAGCCACCAAATATTTTCTGGAAAAGTAGAGGTGTATTCACAAAAGCATAAATTATTCTCTAGCTTGAATTTAGAAAATGAATATAGCTGAAGATATTCTCAAAACAGGACAAATTATAGACTTCTACAGAGATTTGTTTAGACAAATATGGTGATCCTCATATGGAAGACGTGGGAAATTCGTTTCATCTGTTCCTTCTGTTCAAACTGGCCAATATTAGTTAAAATAAATAAATAAAATAAAATGAATAAAATAAAATGACATAGTATAAGATGGAAGTAACTCATTAAACAACAATGATAATAGCTTGTTATTGTGATAGGCAGGTTGTAGAATACAGGCAGCTGCATCTCAATCTCTTACTGATTAGAGCTGATGATGTTCACCATGGATTTCAAAGGCTGTCTCAGAAATACAAAGCTACACTCATAAAATTCTACCTCTGCTATAGTAACTTTCATGGTCTTAAGATGAAGGCATTTAATAACAACGAATTTCCAGCTGCAAAGAACCTCAAGCTAAGGTCTCACAACATGAAAGATCAATCTATTTCTTTCTCATACTAAGTTCCCACAATACAGAGAGTCCTTCCCTCCACAGATCCCATTTGTTACTTATACACAACTGTATTACGGAAGCCATGACAGTGGAATGTAATGAGAGGAAATATAGATCATTCTTACCCACCCACATAGCACAGACCCAACTGTCAACCTCAGCAAAGACAGAAGGATAAGAGAACAAGATCTATTTGCCTAATACTCCACTAAGCATTGACAAAGACTGGGGGGTAGAAAGGAGATTCCACTGTTTACAGTCCTTCTGGTATGAACAGAGAGGGTGGCAGTCATGAAAAAGTGATGGAATCACTCATTTTGTCTCCAGTACAAGAAGACCCAGGGAAGAAAGCACAATTGCCTCATGCTTCCTATCTTTAGAACACTCTGAAGACCCACATCTTAATGTGTAGGGAACACTGTGGGGCACAAGATGACACAGCTCTCCCCAGACAGCCATGGGTCTAAACATGCGAGTTTTAGTCATGGTGATTAATATTGTTATATGCATAAGATTTATGAAAATATTAAGGTCTAAGATGTTCATCTCATGACTACAAGTAGACCAAGCACGTGCTATAGGATCACAAACAAAACCACTAAAGTGTAGCACCATTTGAAATAACTCTTCTAAAGTGTGATTTTAGCACAAGATAAACATAAAAGATTTTGATTTTCCTTAGATCACAATTAAATTGTGTTAAGCTAGATCGCATGTGGAAAATGTGGAAAGGAGACACGGGACAGTTACCAAAGGTCAGCTGACAATTTGGAATATGTTTGTCTAACACAGACCTAAGCCTCAGAAACAGGGCAGTCAAGATTGACCATTCAAGACAGAAAGAGCCCAAAGAGAAAAGTGTAGAAGAGGATGGAAATCAGAGGCCTTGATGATGGAGGATCTATGGAGAGTACTGAAAGAGAATGGAAGAAGAGAGAAGATAGGGCTGGAGCAGAGAAGGCTGAGTGATGACACACCCAGCAAGACGCACTGCATTTCAAAATCAAGGTGATTGCTCAAAGGAGAATGAGAAAAAAAAGGAAGCGACCTACTTCACTTGTAAAGAATAAACCGTTAATCTCTGCCACTCCACTTCTGACTACCTGCATTGGAGAATGTTAATAGGAGTCCTTGACAGTGTTGCAGATAATCTGGCATGCTCCAAATGGAAGAAACTGGAGCAGATCTACATGGGATGAAACAGTGCTCTGTCTTAGAACAGATTTATATGTCCACAGTATTCAGCACAAGCTTTCAAGAGAGCAGAAAAACAACATCCTTGAGAAAATAGCAGATTAAAAAAAAAAAAAAAAAAAAAGAATTATCAGCATTTCACCAGAAAAACAATGCTCAAAACTTACCCATTAATAGAGTGGAATATTTTATCATATTCTTCATCGGAAAGATTTAATCTGAAATACCAAGAAAATAATTACAAAACAGATTTTATATATATATATATATAATATATATGAAACCATAAAAATATCAGTTACTGAACTGAAAGAAGTATAGAAAATACACAAAAAGTATGGTTTAAACAGTCAAAATAAAATACTCCAAGTGCAAATGAAACAGGAACCTGTCAGGTATGGTTCAGGATGAGATACTCTGAGACCCCTTTGCAACCGCTCATTAAATTTACCATTTACATAAATGGTGTGGCTATTATTTCCTGCAAACTGGCAACTCCGGTTTCTGATTGATCCCAAGATGTGCAGAACTGCAAACAATTGGTCACACCCTTTCTTCAGAAAAGACTGACAGGTGGAAAGATCAGTAAACATCAGGAAAACAGTACGGTGGCTCTACACTCACACAAAATGTGTACACTGTATATTCAGTCTCCAGCTTTGCAGTATCTAACTAAGCTTAAAAAATTGGAAGCATCCATTCAATGTGTGATCAGCAAAACTTCTGGTCAGCATCCATTCTGAAAGCTCCACAAGCTACATGAGGAACACTAACTTAAAATTCAGGCACTTCACCATTGTCCTTACTGGTCTGTGAGGGTACATCCCATTAGGATTTTTTTGATGCTCCATTAGTATCATTTGTGCATTTACTACTCTAGAGCCAACTGCTGGCTATGAAGCACATCCAGTTCTTCTACTTACTCTATTACTTTTTACTCAGGAACTAAAATATTACACAGTAGGATGTCAGTGACCCACGCTTTGAGCAAAACTGGACATGGTTTCTTCAAGGACCATTACTTCAATTCTAGGATGACAGAATGTGACAAAAGATAACATCTCTCCAGATGTGTGTGTTTGTTTGGCAATACACATTAGATTGAACATAACTAACTTCAAAATACCACCAAGGTGAACTACAAGGGGTAATTTTACAAATTTAAAAAAAGAAAAAAAAAAAAAGAGAGAGAGAGAAATTGGGAGAAAAAAAAAAAAGAAATATTAAAAAGAAATATTAAAAATTACACATTCCAGCCTACTGCTATCCTGATTTTTAAAACAGCTCACAAAATGTGGCATCTTTGAATAGGTGCTGATGAGCTGTAAACACTCAGAAAATAAGCACGACTTCTGTCTGGGCCTCCAATAGCCTTACATTAACTGTTATATATGGGCTATAAAAACCCACCTTATTGGCACGATGCGGGCACCAGCAGACTCCAAGAACTTCACATACGAAGCCGCAATATACGAGCTTCCGAATTTGTGGAACTCATCAAAGTGACATTCCTGTGACAGTATCCCTGAGAGGTCCAAGAGAGAAAATCAGCAGGGTAAGAAACGTTTCATGCAACTGTTGGGCACAGTGAGAAAAATTAAGACTCCGATTTATTTAATTCCCCCCCCCCCCCCCCCCAAATTACAGCGTTCCCTGCGCTGTGCAATGACGAACAGTGGGACAGCGGGCATCAGTCACAGAGCTCGGTCACAAGGCACCGGACAAACACGTTTCACCCAACTCCCCTCTTTTAACTACGCAGTAACAACTTCTCTTAAATAAGTCCCGTTTCGAGACTCTGCTGAAGTGTGCACAGCACTGCAGGTCTCAGCAACAAAGGCTCCAGCACTCACAGCTCGCACCGTCTAACCACCATTTCGCGACTTTGACGCCACAGAAGCCCGCAGGGTTTCTGTTTTAGCAGCTACGCGCGGAGGATCAACGCGCAGACGTCACACGGCCGCCCCTTACCTACGATGGGCCTCTCGTTGGGCTCCGGCTCCCGGCCGCGCGGGGCGAGCGAGGCGGCGGTGGCACAGCGGAGCCACAGCAGGAGGACGGCGGCGGCCGGGAGCGGAGCGAGCCTCGCTACGCGCACCATCGCCCCTCGACCGCTGCCGCTCCGAGCAGACGGTTCCGCGACCGGCCGCGGGGCACGCTGGGAAATGGTGTCTCGCCGGCCCCGCCGCCGGCCGTGACGGGAGCGTTTGTCGCCGTTCTCCTTACGCTGAGCTTCCCGGCGGCATCGGCGCTGAGGGCTGAGCTGTCAACCGCTTTTCGCGGCCGCCGTGGCTTAACAAGAGCAGGCAGCGCGTTTACAGCCCGGAAGGCCGGCAGTGTCCGTGGCTGCATCGCTAGTGGGGCGCCCAGCAGGGACAGGGAGGGGAGTGCTCCCTCTGTTCTGCCCACGGGAAGCTTTGCGTCCAGACATCGGGCCTCCAACCCAGGGAAAGCGTGGAAATGTTGAAGTGGGCCCAGAGGAGGGGCCTCAAAAGCGATCAGAGGGCTGGAACCTCTCTCTTACAACGACTGACTGAGGGAGCTGGGCTTGTTCAGCCTGCAGGAGAGAAGGCTGCGAGGAAGACATGGTTGCAGGCTTCCAGTACTTAAAGGGGAACGTATGAACAGGAGGGAGACTGGCTTTTTACATGATTTGACAGCGACAGGACAAGGGGGAACAGGGCAAGAGGGAATAGGCAGCTTGAGCTGGTGGTGGCAGCCCTACCACCCATGATGTGAAGTCAGATCTGTATGGCCTGAGATCCCTTCCAACTCAAGTCTTTCTGTGAGACTGTGGCATCACCAGCAGGAGCCAAAAACCGGTAACACTTAATGAAAGTCATTCTTGTGTCACTGAAAAGTAGCTAAAGCTCTTCAAAACAGGAGACTGGTTGAACTAAAAAAGGTTTATTAATATAATTATGTTAACATGTAAAAAAAAAAAAATTAAAATGTGCATTAAATCATACTTACAAGCAGTAGCAGCATTTAACAGCAAGTTATTTTTTTAAAGGCACTCCTGGTCTTGTTAGAGAAGAATAAGGCATGTGCAAATTTTTGTTTATTACTTTGCAGCTGACCTACCTCCACACATCACACTTTCCCGTCTATTATGCAAATGTCCTGATTATTTTGTCATTAGCAGCAGCGACAGTTGTTCCTTTTCCAGAATTTCTAAGTTCTACTTTACATGTAAACATTAAAAATAATTAACAGTTCATGAAAAAACAACTGAGTACAGACTGAGTGCTCTACTGTATTACATATTCATGTTACCATTTAATAATAGGTTCAGGATATTTTTGAACATATTTAGGAGTTCATCGATATAGTATAATTCAAATAAAGATAAAAGCCACACATTTTTTCTCTACATACACAATCAAATGAAGGAATTAAATTTCTTTCTGTTAGACAAAATAGCAACACTAAGAGATTGGTTTCACAGGAACCCTGTTCACAGGAACATGGTTCATTCCTTTACATAGTATATGTTCAAAGATTAAAACAGAGAGCATAACGTTAGTGCAGTAGTTTCAGTTCTGTCTTATATATGACTTGGAACTTGTGTTATACACCTGAAGAACTGCCAAATGACTACTTATTTTCTTATAAAAATAATCACCTCAACTGAACTATTTAAAGAGCTTTTTCATATCACAAAATAGTTCAATCAGATAAAAATAAGGATATGAAATATATGAATACATGAAAAATATTTATTCAAATTTAGGCTCTGCAAAGATATCCTGAAAGAAAAGGAGGAGAATGCACTTGAGGAAATGAGATAACTGAAAAAGGAAAATCCTCTTTCTAAGGATCTATTAAAGGAATTTTCTATCTGACACTGACCTTAGGTAGCAAAGGAAAATATGACCAACACGTACTGTGTAGGCCTTTCACAGATGTTGTACATGCTAATAAAAAATAGCTTCTGCTGGCTTTTGCAATAATGAAGTATCAGTGATAAAGTAAAACAAGATGCTTCTGATTTCACAGGATATTCTCTTTTCTCTCTCTTGAACATATATTAATACAACATCCCAATGTCCTACAGATTTTAAAATAACAGAGGTTAGCATTTCTAGCTACCTGAGAAGTACATTGTTATCATGAATCTTTATATGGAATGCTAAATGTTTAATACTTATGTGAACACTCTCTCTGGCTTGTTATAAAACTGATAAAAACTGTGTATACAAACTCCAGCAGTTGGTGTATTAACAGAAATTTTAAAAACAGAAAAAAAAAAAAAAAAAAACCATACAAAAAAGAAAAACAGTGAAAAATAAATTATCATTTTAGATTATTAAATCTTAGGGAATGTAGGATGATACTGCTATGTAATATATGCAGCAGTTAAACATGAATCATGTCCCTTTAAAAATCTATTTTCCATAAGTACAGACATTTTTTTTCATTATACAAACACAGATGAGAACTCAGCAGAAATTAATAACAATTTTTTTCCAGTGTCCAACACTACACAGGCTGGCAAGTTGTCAATCACTTTTCTGAAAATAAGAATCTCCTAGGCATCTCCTAGGCTAAGGTCCAACACACCCTTAAGACACACAGCAGCTATTTCTAAGTTTCTGATCTACAAAGAATCTAGATCTTGTAGGGTGAAGATGTATTCACTTTGCAAGACAGATACTGCAGCCAGTGAAGAGCAGTTGACCTCTGCAGCAGTCTACAACAGGAATTAAATGTGTTCATCTTACTTAGTTGCTTATAGCTTATCCACAGACATTATCTCTTTGAAGAATGAAAATCAAAATTAGACATTTCTTTTTAACTCTCTTACTAGTTCCTCCTGATTCACACTCTACTTTGAATAATATGTATATGGCATTTTCCTCATCTCCCCCACGAACTACTACATTACTGTGTCAATTAGCACAAAAAGGGAAGCTGCATAAGCAGCACAAAGATAACAAATGTTTCAGTACTGATGACTAATTCATAATTTGACTGTGTAATCTTAGCAGCACAAACTAACAAAACAGCCATTTCCCTGAGAATCAATTTGAAAAGCAGGCCCCTACTTGTAAATTAGGCCTGTATTCATATTTCTGCATCTAATCTACCCCATCTATATTCTGTTCTACTTTAATTACTTGGCTTTGTACCTTATCATCTTGACAAGCCAAGATAGAAGAACTAAGCATAAGTTTCTGGACTGCATTAATATAGATGAGTTGTCTTCCAAGGCTTAACAGGAGCAGTATCAATATCTGATATACAATGTACAACTACTGGCATGCAACTTTACCAGTTACAAACACATAGAAATCATCAGTCTCCTCAGACATACATATTGATATACTCCAGTTAGTATAAAAGTGCATTCATTGTAATTCTGCTCTGAAAAGACATTCTGCTTTCATTTACTGTGATTTCAAGTTTACAAGAAAGATTCCATATCGAATTTATTTCCACTTCCAGTCTTCAGGAATTGACAGAATACTCTCATAAGTTTATTCATGGGCAACCAGAGAAATGCTCTGGAGATAATCTGCAGATGCCATTATGAAGTCAGTCCATTCCCTGGCCAGCTCTTCAAAGGGGACTCCTTCCCCCCCATATTCCTGTGGGAGAATGCTGGCTGGAAAGTGTTCAGTCAGACTCTGCACGTAGTTACTTCCATGCATAAACACCTAAAACAAAATATGAAAAAGCATTTACTTCAGTATGAACACTAGACTCATGAGTAAAAACAGACAGCAAATAAATGCAATACAAGCACTTAAGATTGGATCCACTAAACAAGTGTTCACAATGAGCTCCTTCAGTGAGGAAATACAATTTAAGTCCAAAACTCACTACACCCATATAGCTAACATGGTCTGGGAGACAAGCCCCAGGCAAGACTGGGGCTTGGTCTTTTCCTGAGGTATGTCCTGTAGTTGCTTATCAGTCATTCCAGGGGAAAAAAAAAAGTGCTCATCTCCAAGGGAAAAAAAAAGTGCTCATCACCTGGCCATTACTATCTGGTCCCACTATACACATGAGAAGACAACATTATGTACAAGCTATGTAAGTTCAAACAGGTGCCAAGGAGGATATTCAGAAGAAGCTATACCTCTGACTTACATTACAGTCCACATAATTCAGTTCTAATTAAATCAGATCCTCGACTGCTCTCCTCCAGTTTAACCTTTGAAAGGTGTAGTTTCAGTTGCTATTTTCCTGCTTTATTAGAGCTAACTTGAAGCCTTCTTCATTACTTTTGGTCAAAAAACTTTTATAGGTTTCTTAATAACAGCTGACAAAAATTTTCTGATTATTAATCAGAATTATTTTAACATGAGCCAGCAGTGCGCTCTGGCAGCCCGGAAAGCAAATGGGATCCTGGGCTCCATCAGGAGAGGGATGGTCAGCAGGGATAGGGAGGTGATTGTCCCTCTCTACTCTGCTCTTGTGAGGCCTGATAACTGCAGATGTTTTACAGACAGATTACAGGGGCCACTATAGTACTAAAACGATTTACTAAAATGATTTATCCTCTTCAAAGTTCAGATCGTAAAGGAATTGTGGTAGATTGTTGTGTAGGGGCTTTGTGGTAGAAATAAATGTTTGTGTGCACTCACCCGTTGCTTTATTTTTTCAGTGAGAAAAGGCTTAATTAGAGCGAAGACTGGATGGAATAATAAAGGCTCATTAATCAAGTGGATACCTCGAACTTTTAGCGGAAAGGAATCCTGTCAAGATACATGAAAAACAGCATGAGAAAAAGGAATTATTGAAAAGATTCTATTGTAAAAGACAAGTCTCAAACTATCTAGTCTTCCTCCAGGTGTTTCTCCTGGCCTTGCTAATTCTTGCACTGTGGAGTACTCTTAAGTTTACACTGATTAAGAAATTACATTTTGTTCTTCTCACTAGGAGAGAAAAAAATTAAAAAGGAAAGGCTGACTATAAAAGCAACAACAACAAATCGCACACAAATAATATACACAAAGCTTTGTCTCAGCTTTTCTTCTGAGGTACAGTAGCAAAGATCCTGCTTCTACTTTACCAAAAAGCAATCTAGCCACGTGTTTTCACTGGCAACTCCCACAGCCCAGAGAAGAACATATAGATATAAAAACAGCAAAATCAGTGGTTATATTTATAAGTTAAATATAGAGAGGAGTCTTGAAATTAGTGAATTTGCCCAAGCCTGAAATTCAGCTTTACAGCAAGATTACTGTGATGATCATAGAACAATTTGGGTTGGAAGGGACCTTTAAGATCATCTAGTACCAATCCCCCTGCTATAGGCAGAGACAAACCCTATAATGAAAGTTGTATCTCCTGTACGTCTTCATAATTTGAAATACTACTACATGGGTTCAAGTTTCATATAGAAGTCCCACAACTTTTCAACCTAAAAGGAAGTAACAACAGTGTACATAGACATTATTATGCAATGGGGGAAGAATAACTCCTAAAAATCCCACCTGATACTACTGTGCTGCAACTGGTGCTTATAAAAATGCCTATATCATACACTCTTCTATGGATAAGAAAAAAACCCACACACATTTCTTAAATGCAAATCCAATTAGATTTTAAAGTATGATAAAGACTTTAAATCTGTCAGATTCTAGGTTTACTGCATGTAATCATCATTTGTTTACAGCCTACTATTTTCTTCTTCATAAAAGAATTTGGTTTTGCCTCAAGGTAACTGATATTCAAGATTATGTCACCTACAGATGTTACTATACTTTCTATTCTGTATTACATTTATTTTCTTTCTATTAATGTGTTTCTCCACACAAGACAGCAACTTGCAAGGCAGACAAATTTCACAAGAAAAACTTAGGGTAAAAGCCAAGGTTCCTAAGTTTTTACTTATAAGCATATCGATCAACACTAAAAACAACCTCTAGATGAAACATACAAACCCACCTAGAATGATGAAAAGGATCCAAAAAAGAAAGGAAAAAAAAAAGAAAAATCAATTGAGCTTACTCCTGTTCTAAGAAAACAACACTGGAAATGCAATCCCTTTTCTGTCTTTTTTCAATTGCTATAAGAAACATTTAGAAACTTGAAAAACATACAACAAACCTGTAGTAAGATAGAACCATTCTATTCAAAGAATATTCTCATTTAAGGTAGTGGATTGAAACCTGCAGGTTTAATTGCAAATCCTGTTCTATTTCCTTTCTGCTCTCAATTTCAAAGTTATAAAATTACTAACAACTTGTTTACTACCTCAGAAATCAGCAAAAACACTCTCTCAACTGCTGTTCTCGTGGAATTGGCCCAGGATCATATAAATATCAACATTTTTCTTATTGTAGATGAAAAAAAATATGTAATACTCGCTGGGTTTCCTTGAAGTTCTACAGCAGAGATCAAGCAGGAAGAGCCGATGAAATTCTGATGCTATTAGTTCGCTGACTAAAGTCTGAATTGCCCTCAGATACAAATCTTGCCAAACCAGAGTGAAAGATTATCTCCCTAGCCTGTTTCTACATCATAAATTAACAGTTTTATCATTACTGATTTTCAGGTTAACTTCTGAAGGAAAATAGGACTATACGACAACAGTGATTGTACAGTGCCAGTTCTCTCTTTCCTCTCTTTTTGTTCAAATCCATTGGCAAAATTCAACTGAATTTGACAGAAAGGAAAAAGTCTTAGAGACAATAAGGTTCCTACAAGTTTTGTGAAAATGAGGTGAGGTAACAATGAGTTGCACAAAACAACTAATCTGGAAACACAAGCAAAACAAATGCCACATGCTGTTGGGAACAGATGGATGGTCTTCTAGTATCATCCATACTTGCCAACAAGTACTACTCACTTGGTCTGAATTGCACTTAGCGCATCCTATTTTTTATCTTCTCTAAGTCTCAAGGAAAAAAAAAAGCTTTGAACAGATCCTTATAGAAGTAGGCTTAATCTCAAGAAATTCTTGTATTGTAACAGGTCAGTGGAATTTTAATAAGACATCAGAGATTAAAGGGCATTTACTGCCATACAAGAACATACTTTAAGTCAAAATAAGCATGACCTCCAAAAAGGTCTACAGAAGGAAAAACTTCGGATGGAAGAAAAATAGGGAGGTATAGCAGTGAAGCAGTATAAAGCAGTATGTTGTACTTACTGTGAGCACTGCAGCAATTTTCTTGGCCACTGCTGGACTGATCTGAAATGCATGAGCAAATCGCCACCCTTGAAGATCAAAGATAGCCTTGACTCCATTCCTCTGAGTCTCAATCTCCTTTACAATGAGTTCAGACGTGATCAGACTCACACGAAACACATCGTACGCCGTAAATAACGTGGGATCCCATTGTCCTGAGGAATTAGTACATTGCACTGCATAACCACAAGCATACAGCATATACCTGTACTTTCACTTCCTACTGTTTCTCAGGGAGAAGTAAATATTCAGTATCAAAGATTCTGAAATAAACAGATTTGCCATTACAGAAATTCTCTTCTGTGCTTGCTCTGTCACTCATCTTTCACGCTAATTTTGTAAATGTTACAAGAGTGGAGTACGTTGCACCTACAACTGTAGCCTCCAGTACAAGGTTTTGCCACAGACAGCTTAAGACAATAACAGTCCCATTAGCAGAAACCAAAGGGAAGCATGGTATAGCTCAAAGGGGCTAATCACTGGCCATGGGCTTCAGGAACTCCAAAAGGAAATCACAGGTCATCAATCCACATAATTTTACTTCAGTACAGTAATACTGCCAAGCCTCAGCGAATTCCATTTGCTTTTTTGAGACCTGAGCAAAGAACTGCATAGGATGAGCCTTCACACTGGGGTTCAATCTTTGGAGAGCACAGCTTTGCAAAGAAAAGCACTTCACTCTACCAGACCAGCCAATATTAAAACAATTATTTGAAAGCTGGTAAAAATAATTTCTCTGTCCAAAACAACCATAAAGAAATATGGCAACATGTGATTTATTATTAGTAGTAGTATTATTAAGACTTTAGGGAATGCATCACAGCAAACTGAAGATCTTCAGGGCATAATTTATACAGGATTCTTCAGCTGTATCTAAATGGTGAAGATTCAGCGAACTCATCTGCATCTAAGCTAAATGTTGGTACATTAGGTGTACACCTTTTTTCCATTCTCTCTTTCCCCTCTGTACTGCATCTCCACCACACTCAGAACACAGATTTTAGAATTCCCATGGAAACAAAATTACTGTTGGGAAACTTGAGACCAAATAATTACATATTCTTGTAAGTTTTAGGTTTTTAACCTTAGTAGTTTTTTGATGCAAACAATTCTACTTAACAGAAAAACTGCAGAAAAGAATGCATAACCTTAGCTGTACTAGAATCAAATGATATAACTATTACTGCTCAATAAATACATATTTATATTAACCTAAAAGTATTTCTAACAGGGGAGAATAATTACTACCTTTCTAGTTAGGAGATTCTCATGTTACCTTCCATTTTATCAACTCCTGGTGTTACACTCATCAGATACTTCTATTTTGCTGCTAAAATTGTGACAATTTACAAACAACAAACAAACACAAAAGGATTAGTACAAGAGCCAGGTATGAAATGGCTCCAAGAAGTACTGCCACTCACCAATTCTGTATATTAGAACTTTGCTTCCAGATGGATCTCTTGATCTCAAGACTCCATGATAGCCAGCATGCAATAGACCAAGGACAGAAGATGGCTGCAAATCTGCACTTATTTCTGGGCATTCATTTCTCCACTTCTGGTAATTCTTCAGTAACTGGAAAAAAAGTAAACGTGTAAGATATCCATCAGGTATTACATAAAAAAGCACAGATAAAACCATATTTCCAATATGTTGTCACATTCAGAGGTTTAATTCATTAAATTACCTGTCATTTCATTGTGTATTCAAAGCCAATTGCTCAGAGAAACAGAAGGCTGTTATACTTTATCAAATTAGTGAGTTGTTATGTATTTAGAATCGTCAACTCATTAATGGAATACAGTTATTACCTGGTGTTAGAAAAAGAAATCGGGCCATACAGAAATCACCAGTAGTTTCAACTTTAAAAGCATTAAAAAAATAACAGTAATAGAAAAGAGTTCTCAGGTTACATTTAGGATTATTCAGTTTGGTAACTCATCTGAGTCATACAAGTTTTGTTGACCTTGGAAAAGATGTGCTTACTTCATACATGCATTTATTAATAATTTCCTTTTACCATCTGACATGGTCATCAGCATATATGAAGCACATTTTCAAAATCCCTCCTACTCCTTAGATAAGGCAAAATACAAGTGTAGTGGATCCTTTACTCCCTTTATCTGTCAGACAATTTTCCTCCCTCAGAATGGAAATAATGTATACCTGTTTTAGTAAAAGAGAGATCCTGCCCATTGTCAGGAACATAACTGCCCTTGTTCCTAAGGCTGGAATTAAGCAAAATATGCTAGTGCTAATGAAGAATGGGGAGGGTTGTATGTTGAAATGGAATGGTCTAACTCTTAAGGAACAGTCAATTAAAAGAGTTTCTTTCTGAGGAAACATCTAGCTAATAGAATTACAGATAATATTGTGAGAAGTTATTGTAGGCAGAGATGGATAATTAAAAATTAAATTGGTGACATGGTAGTTCCAAAGCCTTATTACAGTTTTCCTTTTAAAATAACGAAGTTAAGTGGTGGTGGAAAAAAGGAGCAGCAATTGTCTGCAACTGAAGTTATTTATGACATTCTAAATAGGTAGGTAGGAAGCTCTGCAAGATTGTCTTCTGTTCACCAGCTATGATCTATCACTTGTGCTAAGCTGTCCAGCACTGAGTTTGGAGAACAGAGCAATAGCTCTGGCTATCTAAATGTAAAATTTTGTATTAAAATGTCCCAGACAACTACAGCTTGAACTCCTATAATTTTCAAAGGATCTAAGTGAATCAGAATTTTTCAGTATCTTGTATCACAAGGGAAGAAAATCAAAGATAGGTTTAAAATCTCAAAGGCAGAATAGACAGTCTACTCTTTCAAATTGTTACATTCAACAGCAAAAGTAATCTGATCTCATCGTATAGGTGTAGTTTCACAAATTAAATATGCTCACAGAAATGAAAGCATCAATCAACTCCTTTATTTCTGTTAATTCATATTTACTTATTTATAAATTATACCATATTCCATAACAGAAGCACTAGAATTAAAAGAACTGCCAGCTCCTATTAACAAAACATAACCTTTAATAAAACCCCCAAACTTCTTATATCTATGCAAGGATCAATTTCTTCACTGCCTTCATAGAAAGAATGGCAGGAAGGAACCTCAATGAATACTGAATCCCTTGGAATATCACAGTATCAGCTAGGTTGGTAATGCAAAATCTCAGAATCACCATTGCATACCTCATAGCTTGTTTATGTTACACAATTAACATTAGTAGTAATTTCTAACTCTTTATTTTCAAGTTTCTTATATTGTTTCATACAAACATACCATTTTTCCTCAGTTAAGCTTAGACTTATTCTTAGACAGCTTATTCTTAGACAAAACTGCCAAGTTATTGTTTGTTAAAATAATTTACATACAAATAGATGATGCACTTATCCACAATTAACTGTATCATCTCTGGAAATACTGCCTATAAGTATGTACTTGCAGGTACAAAACTGGGACAGTCCATCTGCCACACCAGAATCCCATCTGACTTGGAAATAAGCTAACTGATAAAAGCCTTACTCTAGTCCATACACTGTAAACAGAAACACTTAACTGCTAACATATTGTTAGTATTTATTTATTTATTATTTATTTACTTTAGTATTGTACTAAAAGTCTTTTGACCTCATATAATTGGGCTAACGTAAACAAACAGAGCAGGAAGTGAAGGAAACCAAGTTAAACTGTGGAAAAGAAATTCAGTGATTGCAAAGATAGGCCAGAAGAGGTACTACAATTATCTCACTCTGCTGGAATTTGACTCCTTACAAAGGGCACTGTGGAACAATCCCAAACACTGTGCCAACCAGACAGCGCTGTTTACATAATGTGTTATTTTCCTTCATTTTTCCAACACAGACACTTAGCAGCAAAAAACACACAAACAGCCACAGAAGTATTATCCAAACATCTTCTGCTTCATAGTTTGTCCCTTCTAACATCAGGTGCACCCCATCATGCTGAACCTATTTAACAATCACATAAATATTTTAAGCAGTTCTTTGAAGAGCTATCTGCCAAAAATCAAGATAAGAATAAATATAGGTTTATCCAATACCCTGAATAATCCAAGTTTTCAGTTAGTTTCTTCTTTTCATGAACAGTAACACTTCCCTAGACAGAAACATCAAACCCTCAATTTCTGGACCTGAGAAGAAAAGGAATACTGTTCACAAACTGCAACACACTAAAGCTACTTGCAAAAAATATAATTTATCTACTGATTGTCCATGACTGAATAAACAAGTAGTTAGAACACTTATGACTCCCTCTATGGCATGATACTTTTTACACAGACACAGCTAAGTTCCAAACATTCTTCCCTTTTCCAGAAAGCCACAAAGTGCTCAAATGAATAGTTCTGATCTTAAAAACTATCTGATCTAATTACTTGAAATGATGATTTAGTTCTGAACCAAAGATCAGCATTAGATAACTTTCTATACGATTCACAGCTAATTTGGAGACACTTCCTGTGAACAACCACTTTCACAGCTGAGAAGCTGCTGGACATTCTCAAGTCACACAGAACCACTTACACGAGTAATTCTTAAACAAAAAATACAAAAATTAACAGTGGATTTTACAGTTTTACTTGATCTTGAAAATTTCTAAATTAACATTGCTTAAAGACAAAAATTAATATGGAATATTTAAAAGATAATTTTTTTTTTTTTTGTAAAGATAGTAAAGAAAAGTGTAAGTTTTGTTCATAATAATCAACCTGAACACAGAAGATAAATAAACCTAACATAATCAGGAGAAACAAAAGCATTCATTACAATCAAAATGACTCATGCATTTACAAAAAAAAAAAAACATCTCTATATAATTATCTGTATATAGTTCCAGATTTCTTAACATCAGAGATAGCAATGTTACTGATTAAACCACATTTCACATGACACAAAACAAAGGAAAGAGAACTTAGTACTTGGAATTAAAAGAACTAGAAAACAATGTATGTTACAGAAATTAATGTATGTGTATATGAAAACCAAATATTTTTCCTGATTAATAACTATCCATATTAACAAAGGTGTAAGATTAAGTTTCAGCTGTGCCAGTAGCTCTATCAGCACAGACTATGCTCAGGGAAAAATGTTTTTTAATTACAATCTTTGATGGAGTAACCAACAGTTCAAACTTTAGGATAGAAACAATATAAATGTGTATACACACACTTTGATGCTTTGAAACATTCATTCTTCTCCCTATAGTGTAATTCAGGTCAAGTACAAGACTGTATCTCAAGCTCACTAAGAATCAGCTTCATGCAAGTGTTGCAGGATGTAACACAAGGCAATAATAAAATGCACTAAACAAAAACATGTATGGAGGAGAGGGGCTGCTAGTTCTCTGGATTTCACATATCACTACCGAACCCAAGTGTCAGCGCTCACTTTTGATCACAGCAAGAAAGTCAAACATACCCATGTTGCTGGCACATTCAAAAGGACTAAAATCATTGTTTTATCTCAATCAATGATGACCCATGGCCCTGCTTTGCAGTTTAAATATTTTGCAGCATTAAAATCTGATCCCTGCTTTTATCTCTCACAAGGATTACAAAGGTACAAGTGAAAAAGGCTAAAACAATACAACACCACTCCTCCTCATTGTTATTTTTGGGGGGATGTAAGCCCTGCCCACAAGTTTCACTGGACAGGCAAATGTCTTGCTGGCATATTAAAGGCTTCATGTGTTATGTCATAGTTGTTGTTAGCCCATGTCAAAGGACCTTCTCCACACTCCTGGAGACAATCTGTCAGGATTTCACGAAGGATTTAAGGATTACAGACATTCTCACTGGTGACATTCACACGTTTTAAATCCTAACGCAGAAAATATTTGCTTAATTTCACCTCTTCTTCTGGGAGTCTGTACTTAAGTAATTAGGGATCATGCATTCCTCTCCAGCCACTTTCAGAGGTAAGGAATTTAGCTAAATCTTTCCTCTGATTCAAAAATACAGGAAAATAATTTTCTTCTGTTTCAAGAACAGTCTACTGCTGAGGTTACTTAAATGTATCATTGACTTTAAAACATACACACTTCCAGTTCTTTGAGTTCTTCATCTCCAACTACCTATTTCAGCAGTGGATTTTTTTCTAGGATAACATACAGAAATAGTTTAGTACTTTAAAGCAAGTCTGGAACTACTAGAAGAAATATGTAAAAGTTTTCTGTTCCACTAAATGATTCTGAAATGGAATCACCCTCTAACTGATTATTTTCTGGAAGATTTCCAAACGTTGATAAAACAACTCCTGAGAGGCCAATAATCAGATATATGAGTTACATATTAACCTGGCATGCATCACAAAACAGTTTGGTCAGTAACCGAACTCATAATTCATATTTAAGGAAAAGTATAAGCCCATAGTAAGAACAGTGGAGAAAAGCTTCCATTCTTTTGGTCACAGGCACTGGTGAGCCACAGACTCTGATCATGCATTACCTGTCTACAAGTACCATGCAATAGTGCCATCTTCCTGGTGGGAAAAATCAGGTTGTACTAGTCTGAACTCTAAGCTGAGAGGGGAATATCTATCCGGGCAGGGATGGTCACCCACCATCTAGACAGATGACAGGAGGGCACTGTCTAGGATGAAGCAAAAACGTAACCTCATCGCGTGAGGAGGTCTCATTTGGGTTCAATGAATCTTTTTCTTACAATCACCACTGACTTTTGCACAATAATCCTCTTGGGCTTTTCTAGAATATAGTGATTGCAGATAAACACATTATTTTATTTATTTATTTATTTTTGTCTTCTTCCCATGCTGTTTCCAAAGAGCGAGAAATCAATGTCAGCTGGATGCGGAACATTAAGTACACATGGAAAAAGAAATTTGAAGTGGAACGATTCAACATGTGATTTTCATCAAAAACTCTTAGAACACATATATATTCAAACAAAAATTTTAGAGTTAGGAATCAACAGAGACCCAGAAATTTCAAAGAGATTCTAAAATGGCTTGACAGCAGGGCCCCAGCCCTAGAGAGCTAATTCTCACAAAGAGTATAAAAAAGAAAATTAAAAATCTACTACTCTGGAGACTCCATCTCTAAACCTGTCTGATACCACACTCTAGAAGACTAGGCACAAAATCACAGGCTGGACCCACAAAGATCACTCAGTTCAATTCCTTGATCCACAGTGGACCACACAAAATCAAACCCTATGTCTGAGACCTTTGTCCAAACGCTCCTTGAACACATCAGTTTGGTGCCAATACCACTGCCCTGAGGAGACTGTTCCAGGGCCTGACCACACACTGGTGAAAAATCTTTTTCTAACATCCAACTTGCCGTTCCTCACACTCCACATAGTCCTACCTACAACATATCTAACAACATCTCCATCAGAAGAGGGGTGGCCAGCAGAGACAGGGAGGTGATTGTCCCCCTCTACTCTGCTCTTGTGAGACTCCATCTGGAGTACTGTGCCCAGGTCTAGAGTCCCCAGTACAAGAAAGACAGAGAGCTGTTGGAGAGGGTCCAGAGGAGGGCCACAAAGATGATCAGGGGACTGGAGCACCTCCCCTATGAAGACAGGCTGAGGGAGCTGGGCTTGTTCAGCCTGAAGAAAAGAAGGCCGCGGGGTGACCTCATTGCAGCCTTTCAGTATCTAAACGGAGCCTACAGACAGGAGGGGAATCAACTCTTTGAAAGGATAGATAACGGCAGGAGGGGAAATTATTTTAATTTGAGGGAGGAAAGACTTAGGTTGGATATCAGGGGGAATTTCTTCACAGAGAGAGTGGTGTGGTGCTGGCACAGGCTGCCCAGAGAGGCTGTGGATGCCCCGTCCCTGGAGGTGTTCAAGGCCAGCTTGGATGAGGCATCCTGGTCTAGTATTAAATCGGGAGGCTGGTGGCCCTGCATGTGGCAGGGGCTTAGAGATTCATGATCCTTGAGGTCCCTTCCAACCCTGACCATACTGTGATTCTGTAACTACACTCAAGGAAGTGCAGAAAACTATGGGTCAAACTCTTGAGTGCCACTGCCATGTCTACTTCCAGTACTTCCAATTTCCAGTACTACGACACAAGCTGGAGAGTGCATCATCTTCACGAAATTATACTTTTTGGAAGCTATAAAAACAAAAGAAAAAAAAAAAAAAAAAGAGAGAAAAAAAAAAAGTACAGTCCTACAATTGTTACTGCACATTTGATATAAGCCATGTTATGAACTTAGAACAACAATAAGATGCATGAATAGCAAAAGGAATCTGCCTTGACTTGCTCATTCTTTTGTTGAGATTTAAAGCTGTCACACAAACCTCATGAAAAGAACATTATATATAATTAAAGCTAATTACTATTAAGAGCATCATTCCATTTCTAGTGTTCTTTTTTACCACCTTGATCATGCAATATATTTACGTGCAAACAGCCTTCGGTTATACTGACACACAACACTGAACTTGGAAGATCAAGAGCATACAGAAGCAGAAAATAAAAGGTAAGCTGTGTTGGGCAACGTTATGTCAACAGCATCAAGTTCCATTAAAACACAGCTTCCAGTTGGCACAAGCTCTTGCCCTACAAAGATTTGGAAATACTTTCTGTTGAGATGAATTAGTGGTTATCAACCTTTCTGTAAAAAAAAGAAATGATAACAATCTGTACTTTTGACTGCTGGAAACAGGCATGCAATGTCTTTATGGCAACAAGCCATACAACAGATAGGAATGGAACAAAACTCGCCAAAGCCTGCTAAATCACCAAACTCTAAGGGAAAGAGAAATTTCACAGAAACCTGTAGCAAAACTAAGAGCCATACGAGTTACTAATAGCCCGAGAAGGAAAAGCAAGGTAAGGATGCCCTTGGAAGGATGCTGTTAGCTGAGCTGTGACCTTACTGCAGGTACCAGAACGTTTGCCTGTGGGATCACCACGCTGCACGTCTCCCCAGCCTTGCTCCGTAGGTGTGCAGACGAACAATGAGCTATAACCCAAATGTCCTGCTTGACCCACCTGGCAATACGCTTCACCCGCTCAGATGCCTGCTGCGGGCTCCCAACAGCCCCAGGAGCAGCACTGCCTACCCGCATCTCTACTTCCGAGCCCACCCAGGGGCCAGGCAGCTAAAACAAGCACCCCGGTGTCCCGAGGGCTTCCCCTTACCCTCCAGGCCAGATCCAGGTTGAAGTCTCGGGCTCGCAGGAACCTCACCAGGAAGGCGTCGCTGAGCGGCTGCGGCCAGCGCTGCCCGGGCTCTGCCTCCGCCCGCCGCCGCAGCTCGGCCACGGCCCCGCGCACCCGCGCCGAGTGGTCGGGAAGCTCGTTCAGCCGCTGCGCCATGCCTGCCCCCGGCCCCATCGGGAGGCACCAAGCGAAAACCCTGCCCAACCCGGCTGCCTCCGCCCCCGGCGGGGCTTAACCCCTCCGCACCCTCCTGGGCGGAGGCGGGACGAAAACGGGAGGTCCCGGCTGGTCCGGTTGGCCTCGTCACCAGCTAGGTCAATTTTTTTTTTTTTTTTTTTTTTAGCTTTTATGAACTTCACCAGCTTTAAAATTTTTAGGCTTTAACTCATCTCATACACTGTTTTGTATGTATTTTATTTTATTGCTTATAATCCCATAAGAGCATCTCTGCCCATCCCTGTCCCCTAGGGGCAGAGGGGTGACATGCGATACCACCTTCCGGCGGTGTCCCCGGGTGCTGAGTGCCTGCACCACCCGCCTGATGCTGCTTCCGGGGGAAAAATAACATCTTGGGGCACCCAATCACTAGCAGGAATCATAGAATCATCAAGATCATCTAGTCAGCCTTTGATCCATCATCGCCATCTCCACTAACCATGTCTCTCAGTGCCACATTTACACATTTCTTGAGCACCTCCAGGGGTGGCGATTGCACCACCTCTTTGGCACTCTGCTCCAATGCTTCACCACTCTTTCCGAGAAGAAATTTTTTCCTAAAGTCCAACCTGAACATCCTCTGGTGCAATTTGAGGCCATTCCCTCTAATTTTACCTGGGAGACTGACACCCACCTCATCACAACCTCCTTCCAGGCAGTTGTAGAGAGTGATAAGGTCTCCCCTGATCCTCAAGGCTCAACAGCCCCAGTTCCCTCAGCTGCTCCTCATAAGACTTGTGCTCCAGAACCTTCAGAGATTTGTTGCCCTTCTCCATACATGCTCCAGGGCCTCAACGTCTTCCCTGTAGCGAGAGGCCCAAAACTGAATGCAGTGCTCGAGGTGCAGCCCAGTGATGAAAATATATATTCAATCTGCATGAGGAAGTTAATACAACTTTGCTGCCCAGAAGCAAGCTCCAGTTAATGAAGGTGAAGAGTTCACTGCTCCTAATGGTATTTTTATTATAGCTATTTCCTTTGATTAAGCTTCCTTTGAGATCTCTTGCCCTACTTAGGTTAAAAGCCTCACTCATTTAACATACCATTCATGAGGCCTATTAAAAAGCTTACAAAACTTTGTTCTGGATTATCTTTCTCTTCTCTGGCTGTGTGTAGATACACTTCATATTTGCTTACTTTTTGATCATACCTGTTTGGACTGTTCCATACTGCTGAAATGTCTGCAGGCATCCCCCTCAGTTTTCTGAATGCATCCAAAGCTACCTAACAACATTCAGGTGGATAAAAAGGACCAGGAATGGTCTTTCCAAAAAGAGGGTACAGCAAGAACTTAAGCGGACTGAACAGGAAATGAGCTTCCAGGGAAAAAGTGTTGCAGCAAATGGTACCAGCTCAGAACTGAAGTCTGAGTGGAGATGAGCAGGAGAATGGCAGGGAAGAGAAAGGTGCCAGGAAGTATGGAGCCACTCAAGATCAAGAAGGAAAAGCAAGCTGGGAATATAAGAAGAAACAAAGAATGAGAAGAGATCATACATTGCTTTTAAATGTCTTTTCCTAATTTTGGAGTGCTTATTTTTGTTGTCAGTATTCAGATGTGGCACTGAGGGATGTGTTTTAGTGGGTTTGGTGGTGGTGGGTCGGCAGTTAGACTAGATGATCTCAGTGTTTTTTTTCAACCTGGATAATTCTGTGATTCTCACAACAGAGAAGTTGGCCCATAAAACACGAAAGGTGAGAAAATAGAGATACCTCTTACTATATCCATCAGCTGAGCAACTCATAACTTTTAACTAGCTTTTTTACAAAGTTCAGATCGCAGTGTTGGGTCTGTGTTTGACCAGTGTTTGTTTTACCACCGGTTTCAGTGATTTCCAGTAAGACTGAGTTGCAAAAATATCTGCACGTTTAATGTTTCTGTTAAATCCCATGAGTGAACGTGAGTCTGTAGCACCAGTTACAGCTCCTGCCTCTGACAGGGAAGATGTATCATCACATGTTGAATACTTGACCCTTCACCTGAGTAATTAATACCTGTTGCAAGAGGAGGTTTGTAGGTTGTTTTTGTTTTGTTTAGTTACATCTGAAAAAAAGAGCTCAAAGGCTTGAAAGCTCTTAGTAAATTAAATTTATCTGTTTGTAAACATTACCTTGTTTGTGTCCTTGGACTCTGATGATTACAAAGACTTGAAACTATCAGTATCTCTTAGAGGCTGGAATTTGGTATATCCCAGCAACAAGCAGGCTTTCCAAAGATATCTGGAATTTGTACTCCTTCTGAAGAAAACTTAAATTTGTGTGAAGCCTGAGTTGTAACTTTAACAGGTTGTCTGTGGCAAATGCTCAAGTGTTGTGTAGCCAATTATCTTAGTAAAACACACAAATAATGTAGATAGGTATTTTACTTATCTATATAGAAGGTGTCAGGAATACCATCTTTCTGGAGCTTTCTGGACCTCTGTCTGCTTAACTCGATTTTTCTTTAGCTGTCCTCCTATGTGAAGATTTGCAGCACATCCCACAGTTTCCCATCCAGTTGTACCAAAAATCTCATGAGCTTACTTGGAAAATGGACAGTGCAGCTTGGGGTCTGCTGCCACCATGAGCACAGAAATGAAGACTTGGATGAAAGAAAGAAATCTTTCAAGCTAAGCAAAACAGAATTGATGAATCGTTACTTTATCTGAGGGCTGACAGTAATGTACAGAAAAAAAACCACAAAAAACAAGTAGAATAGATGTCATCCTTTTCTCAATTGACACAGTAGGAATGCTGCAGCAAGGGGCAGTACTGCAGAGGGTGTTAGCCTCTCAGTGCAACTTAAATCCAAGGTTTATCAGCTCTGGGTGCTGCAGTAATTCTTCTCTGATTTTTGCCTGAATTTCTCCATCATTCATCTTTGTTGCTGTTTGCATACTCACTGTCAGCATTGCTCAAAACTTTGGCAAACTTCTTCCTATTGTCATAGGCCTTAAATATGTAATATACTCTATATAGCAGGGTTGATAGGGGTCAGAAGAAAAAAAAAAAGAGGGAAAAATGTATATTATAAGCACAACCCAATCAAGTTTCATAATTCTGCTCTGTAAGACATTGTAATCCTTGCTGTGTGAAAGCAGTGATGAAAAACATTGGCAATGAGGAACTGGCAAGGTAACTCAAGGGCCGAGCATTGATGGGGTAACACTTTGATCCTGCTGCCTTGCTCTAGCAAGAGTATGCATCACCTGCACTGAACCAAGGTGCAGAAGTGACGGTTTATATACTGCCAGATTTATTGGCATTCCCTCAGAGTCTACATGTGTCGAGCAAGCAAGAAGGGCTACGGCTAGCTGTGCCACGTGGTTCGGAGACTGTGTATCACATTATGTGTACTTAAAGAAATGGAAGAAAAAGCCACATAGGTTCCCTTCGCTCTGCTGTCTCTTCCTTTCTTCCACATAAATCTGTGCCTGTAATTGTTGGAAAAGATTTGCCCATCAGCTGCATATTCAATTAAAGAATTCAGGCTTTAATTTCACTTTTCACCATTTTCTACCTATCCTTTATTTTTGGTTGAAGTTTGCCTAATTTCAGCATATTTTCACTGCAGAACTTCTGTAAACTGCTGGTGAGTAAGAGGAAAAAAAAAAAAAAAGACAAACTGGTAAACAGAGCAGCTCTTCAACAAATTTCTCATTATTCCCTGGTCTGTACATTTCACAACCTCTGTCTGTGTCTATGTGTTCAGTCTGGCTGGCTGCAGTGTCCCTGCCTGGGACCTATGCTCATGATTTTATGATTTTTTGCTGCTTTTGCAGCTTGTCAATATTTTCATTGTATAAACATAGAAGTGATAAAGATGTAAACTCAGGTTTCTGGAGCTGACAATCATCGAAAAGCTGAGAGCAAAATCTGCAAGCAGAATCAATACAGTAAGTATTTGTGCTTCTGTATGCCTTGAAATTCTCCCCGCATCCATTATGGGCATACAGTTATTTCCTTCAGCAGCTCTTTACAGGTTATGCTTTGCTGTATCAAGTTCTAATGTCTTTTGCCTTTACTGGCAAATACTCACTAAAAGTATGTTGTTTCAAGGTGTGGTTCTCTGCTTCCTTGTACCTGCAACTCTTGCAACTCCTTAGCTCTGTTGACTTTTTGATCCTGTTTGTGGTATGCAGCAGTATACACAAGGTAATAAATACAAGTCTTGGCACAGAAGCAGCATCCGCTGCCCTGACAGCAGATTTTTGCCTGAGAAGAGCTGGGTTCTTGAACAAGGAGTTTTTTAGCAGGGAGTTGGGCTCCTGACACCAAGCTCTGAACAAGTGTCCAACTCAGATTCTGCTCCAATTTCTGTCACTAAAACATAGTTTCTGGAGGAGAACGGAATAAGTTGTTTCACATTAATGCCCACTTGATGATTAGAACATTGGCCAGGACTATAAAAATTCCAGGATAGATGCCCTAAATCCGCTTCCAAACACTTGTGTCCAAAAAAAGTGTCTTACATGCTGTAAAACAATACTGTGAGAACACACTGTCCCTTAGCTCTAGTACATGTCTTTCATTAAGATTATTTGTGTCTCAGTGTGTAGTAAGATGAACCTGATTGGGTAACAGTGCAACCAGAGGAACTCTGGCTCAGAATCCAGCTCCAAGAACTGTATACATACAGAAATATTCAGAAGGAGGGACTGCAGAGCAGTTTCTGATTCAGTGAATAGGTTTGGCTGTTGCAATGTAAGCTGCTGAAGTAGTTGAGGAAGCTTGGAGGCAGTATGAAAATTTCAAAGGAACAGATTTTTTTTTTGTCGTTCAGAAAGGGGACATTTTGGAAAAAAATAAAACATTTTCAACAATTGCTGACAAAATGATACTTTCGAAAAAAGAAAATCTTAAAATATAATTTAACACATTGAAAATACTGTAATGTATATAGTAATTAAGTTCGCTTTTGAATTAAAACTCTGAATTCTACATAGAGAGAAAAGTTTATCTCTCACAAAGATTTTCATCTCTGAAATAGGAAGGAAGCACAGATAGTAATTTAACACTAGAGAAAAGGCAGAAGTGTTGAGGATACAAATTAAACATTTTTATAGGTTATTTCAGGAAAACACTGAGATGTGCATTAAGCTACAGCCTGCTACTGATGGCGTTGTTGAAAACTTATACAAAAATATTCTTGTACAGATTAATTTTTACAATCAACATGTCATTTGCAATGCAGAAAATGCAGTACTGCAATTTCTATCTTTTCTTTTTCCTTTTTGAAGAAAAAATATGTTTTAAGGTTTTCTCTCGTGAAAACTGGATTTTTAAAATTATTTTTTAATTGTGGTGTTTAACAGTTCCATTAACAGACATTTTTGAAACAGGCTGCCCAGAGAATTGGTACAGTTACCTTCCCTGGAGGTGATCAAAAACCATGTAGATATGGCACTGAGGGATGTGGTTAATGGGCATGGTGGGCGTGGGCTGACAGTTGGGCTAGATGATCTTACAGGTCTTTTCCATCCTCAATGATGTAATAATTCTCTTCTAACAAGCAGTTCTAGGGTACAGCAGGCCAAACAGAAATTAACACACCACCATCCTATTTGAAACAATGGGCATCTTCTCTCCTAGACAAGCTCCAGACTGCCAAAATGTATGTGATATGGCCAGAATCGGGCTACTGTAACAAACTGTGTGGAATCTGTGCCTCATTTATGTTTTGCCACAACTAACACAGTAGCCAAAGCCATCACATCTCTTTACAAGGTAAATACTAATGCCACAAGTAGGCTTCACCCCTACTGCTAACAAGTTTTGTGAGGTGAGGTGAGGTGGATTACTGCCTCGCTCTAAATGAATAAAAATAATTTACTTCACATAGAATTTACCTTATCACAACATGGATACTTTAGTAAAAATCAGCCATCAATAAAAGCTGTGACTTTTCCGGAAAATGGTTGATTCTAAATAGGTATAGCACTGTTTAAAACTCTCTATAAACACACTTCATAAATAAACTTTTGAGTCAATAAGATATATAGTTACTCCTTTGCCCTAATTTTTCCTCCTAGCACTGGATTAAAAACTGATCTATTCTGCCTCTAGTTGGTTTTGATTCAGCTGTTTAAGGTGAGCTTCAGGTGACAACCTAATTTCATTTTAACATCAGCTTCTCAGTTTCCAGATGGAGGTCAGTCATTTCTACTGGTTTTCACAATCTACTTCTATTGAACATATTCACTGCCCTTTTGACATAAAATTTAGTGGGTCCAGACATTAATAATTTATTTACAAAAGAGCTTGAGAAGTTGTTAGATCTGGGACCTGTGGGTTGAAGGTCATTGCTTCCTCTTAGTACTGGCAGTACTGGCCCTGCTGGCTGGGCATGTGGGATTGAGATGAAGTAAACTTGGAGGATAAGAAATGTTACTTGTGTGAACTAAGACAAGACTACTTTCCATCCCCTGCTTGTGGCATGCCTCCAGTCTGGACTGGAGATCCTTGTACAGAGTAGCACCAAGGTCAACTGGGCATAAGAGTACATAACTGCGCATGTACTCTTCAGTACAGTGGCCATGTCTTTTATTTGTTGATCAATTTATTTCTCTTTGCAGGATAGCAAAATTGTGGAGGAAGGACGTTTTAAAATTTCTGTTGATGTTATTTTCAGAGGAAATGCATGTTTTCCAAGAGTGTTTTTTCAAAAGATGTATTGAGAACCTACTGTTCAATAAATGACTCGTTTGAGACAAGTGAAAGTTACAGAGCCTCGTTTCCCTGGATCTGTGATTCAAGTTTGAACCATCCAGAACAATGCAGAACTTTGCAGGTTTTGAACTGCATAGAGATGACTGGTCCACCTAAGCAGACAAGAGAGGATTGAGGAGAGCTGAGCTCATGCTTCTCTTAGGGAAAGAGAATGGAATTGATTACTTTCATAGTTCTTATGATTTAGAAGAGCTTATTATCTTTGGGCCTTCTTGTTGAATGTAGTCATTGTTAACTGTCAGATTCTGATCAGGAGAGATAGATCAGAGACTGAGAGACAGGTAGGCAACATGGTCACATAAGGTGCATTTATTTATATACAAAACTGTGAACTGTATGCTGGTGGGTGGGATTTTCAAAAGTCCTTGGGGCCCAGAGTGGAAAATTCATTTATGTACGTCATCTTAACCAGGATAAAATGGCAATTAGGTACCTAAGTTACTTTAAAGTCCCATCATAAATGACAAGAATAGGATTTGCTATATCATTTGAGTAGTCTTAATCTCACTTGCTGTATTTAAAGTGGTAGACAATTGGAGTTTTAGCAATGTTTTAGGAATCTATCATTCTAAAAAGCTTACATAAAACCAAGAGTAGTCCCTGAAAACCTTGAAAAAGTGAAGTTAAAACATCAGATGTTTTCATTCACATTCAGTGTTAAAATAATGTCCAGAAAATAAGGCTTCAGATTAGAGCATCATATTTAACATTGAGGCAAAATTCCTACAAGTTTTTACTCTGATCCAATCAAATAAAAATACATACTTGGTAAGGGATGTCCCATTTTCTATGACCGGTTATGGCCATAGGGGCTGCTCCAAAAGTAATGTCTCCTATTTTATTGTTTTGGCTCACAACATCAGTGGTAGTTGTTGGTAGTATGGCTGTAGAGGTTGAGCCTTCCCACCAATATTCCATTACATTTTGTTGCCAGGTGACAGATCGCAGCAGAGGGGCAGTCTGTTAAAATGACATCTGACATGGAAATGCATACACAAAGGTGTATCATTGAATTCCTCCATGAAGAAAAAATGGCACCCACTGACATTCATCAACACTTGGTGAATGTCTATGGAGACCAAAAAGTAGATGTGAGCACAGTGAGGAGGTGAGTGGTGCGTTTCAGCAGTGGCAACAGCAATGTGAAAGACAAGCCATATTCCGGACAGCCATGAGCAGCTGTCACACTATGAAATGAAGAGCATCTTGATTAGCTCATCTGCGTGAACAAGGCCAGAGAAGAAGACAATTTTTCTCTTTCAACACAACAACAAGAAGCCCAATAGCAGTTTGAAGACCATCGAGCACGCTGGAAGTCTTGACTGGACTGTCTTACCATTCCCACCAGTTTGGATTTCATACCTTCTGACTTCCATCTTTTCAGTCCAATGAAAGATGGACTGTATGGGCGACATTTTCCCAACATTAATGCCATTATAGCGCTGTGAAATAATGGATCACCTCCATTGGTGCAGATTTTTATTAGTGTGGCATGCAAGCTTTTTTTCATCACTGGCAAAATATACACAGATAACTGTGGTTACTAAGTTAAAAAATAATGTTTTGTCACTGAAAATTTGCTCTATCATATAGTGCTGTTTCTATCTATTGTAGTTTCCTTGGAAATAAATGGGAGGCATTACTTTCACTGTGATTTCAGAGAAGATGACCAGTGAAATGATGCAAACACAGTAAAGGCAAAATTTCATTTACTTCTACACATGAGGTCAGCAGCAAGGACTCATATGTCCTGTTAGGTAAGCTGTATTGACACTGACAAAACCTGTGAGCAAACTCTGACTGATAACTGTGTTGCAAAAAGGATTGCAGAGGAAAGCGGGTAGAGTGACTATGAGTGTAGATCTGATACCAGATACACAAGACTGATATGCACCACTACACAAATTAATTTCTTGTATTCAAATGGAAAGCAGATATGATCAGTGAGTCCAGGCTCTCACCTTCAGTACTTTTTTTCCAGTTAAATTGCTTTTTAAAATGAATACTAATTAGCTTTAAATTGTTATTTTTTAAACTGAGGACAAACAGTTCTTATATGTTTTTTAAATAACTAAATTAGACTGTAGATATAAATAAATCCCTCCAAAGACAACCATCCAGTTATTCTATTCCAAGATTACAAAATTTGCTTTAATATTATGCTAGAAAGAAATGAAGGCAAAATCTATGAGAGCATACTGTGTCAAAATATTTGTGTTTGAATTTAAAATGTCAGATGTATATTTAGATATCACACTTGCAGTGACTAGACAGTCAACATTGTACATTTCAGGAACAAACTAAGTCCAAATTGGTACATCTCTGTGAAAGTGGATTGGCACGTCTCTCAAAACTTTGAGTTCAAATAGAAATAAATTCTGCAAAATAAAAAAAAAGAAAGAAAAAATGTTCTGAGCAGCTTTACTGTAAAATGCAAATGAATATTCAAAGTGCTTAAACTGGCACAAAGTACAGAAAGAGAATAAAACACTTCTGAAGCTATTAAGCTTATCAGTAAGCCTATTTCTGGGAACTTACAAAGAAGCTGAACAGAGGCTAAGCAGTACAGTTTAACTCATTTAATTTCTAAGCATTAGGGCATTATTTACCCATCTTCCAGACAGTAAAACCAAAGCTAATAAATAACCACATTGCATAAGCTTTCCTTTCTACCTTTAGGGAAGTCCTGTTTACACAGACTCTTGCCTGCCAAGTAAAAAAATATTTGAGTTCTTGAATGACATATAAACTTTAATCCAGGTTGGCATTCAGTAGATAGTCACTGACTCAACAAATTTAATAAATTACATATTTTATTCTTTATATTCTTTACATAATTCTTCAGTCTTAATCATTTTCAAAATCTTTATAGTGGTGCCATTACAGAAACATAATAGACCCACTTCTATCTACTGTCAGCATTTTCCTTTCCTTTTGGGCATGAAGGTAGCGAGAGGACGGAACTATCCCTAGGCACCAAAACAGCCTTTCCCTGCAAATTCCCTGCTGCTGTCCAGGCAGGGGAACCTGCTGTGATGTCAATGAAATTAAATGAAAGGCATAAGCACAGGAGAAAAGAGGAGGTATGCTCATAGAATCGTAGAATTGTAAACTGTCTTAGGTTGGAAGGGACTTGAAAGATCATCAAGCTCTGACTCGCCTGGGCAGGACTGTCACCCACCAGCTCAGGTTGCCCAGGGCCTCATCCAACCTGGTCTTGAATATCTTCAGAGATGGGGTATCCACAGTTTCTCTGGGCATCCACAATTCCTTTTTGGCTTAAGCATTTCATGAAGTGGTTAAGCCAAAAAGGAGCTTGTGACTTCTGGAAAACACTGAAGATGAATAATATTAGGCATACAACGATGCTGATATTACTATTGTTGATATTCCTGCATTACATTCTCCCCTGAGCTTTTGTGCAGACATAGGACATAAAGATGTCCCCTGTCTCTGACAGCCTGCATCTACATATAAAAATGATATAAAAAGACAGAGTTGGGCAGAAGATAATAAAACAGTAAAACCATACTAAAAAACAAACAAACAAACAAACAAACAAAAACCTAAATTACAGCATGTCTGTAATCTAGTCCTTGAAAAGCCTGGAAGTGTCCAAGACAACAGCTTCAAGGAGGAAATGAAAGAGAAAAAGGAGGATATTTTTCCAAATAGTGTGGGCAAAAGAAGACTAGCAACTAGTTTTTGCTCACTGGTATACAGTAAAACTTGTTGCCATAAGTTAGATGATAACAGTGACAAAAGCTTTGATTTGAAGAAAAATAACATAGTTTTGATGTGAGAGAGAAATCGGAGTATAGGAATGCACAGAGAGAGAACACTTTCAGAGATGAACGGGAAACAATCTTTACAGCATCCTCGTGGAATAGCTCTGATTAGAACAAGACTGCACTTCACAAGACCAATAAAGGATCTCAGTAAATGAGACAAGCATACTATGAATGAGGACACCAGCTTTGTGAATAGACAAAAAATTCTATGCTAGACATAGTATGCAGAGAGAAGTAGTGAAAAAGAGGCATGAACTAGGGATGAAGACAGAGAGAGAAGCGTGACAGATGTTCAGGTGTAGCCACAGTGATAAGCAGATATTGTCCACTGAAGAGAAGGCAGAGAAAGACTGGGCAGGAGAAGGAGATTGCTGGGTAGTCAGCAATCAAAACGAGACAAGACAGGAATTGTGTTTCTGTTTTGATTGCCAGTGAGAAACGTTTTGGAAGGGAGAAGTGGCAATCCTAAAAGAGTGTGAGCAATTGCATGGAAATAAATGGCATTTGATATATATATGAGTAGTCAATACAACCACAATACAGTCACATACTGTACTTTATCTCAGAATAGTTATTAGCCAGCTCTATCTTGTTGCAAAGGGGTATCTCATCCTTGAATTCTAAGAGAGTTACTTCCATCTCATATTAGTCTATTTTTAGAACAAGTGGGTAAAAGGATTTGGTTCCTAAGAAAAATAATATGGTCTTAGTGCAGATCCCTGGGATGGCCTGACATTAACCCCCTGCTGTTTTGAGAAACAGACATTCATTTCAGCATTTTGTTTTGTTGGTTTTCTTTCCCTCACATACTAATGTTTAATTCACAGCAAAAACTGTGATTATTTACCATGTTCAATCGTCTTCATTATGTGAGAGAGCCTGTGCAAAATCTTCACTGCTCTAAGAACATCTTGGCTTGCTATCTCACTAGCCTGAGCAGTTTTCTTCCCTTTCACAAACTGTTTTGCTCTGGCTTTTAATCAAGTTACGCATCTGTGGTTCTGTCCTCAGCCTGACTTCCCTGTAAGGTTTCCAATTTCTGTCTTACAGATTGCCCCAGAAAATGCTTCTAAAACTGTAATGTTATTCAGTTGTGTGAAGCTACACCAAGAATGGGTTTGGCCATAAGTTAATTGCCATTTTGGAACATGGCAGGGAAAATAATCCTTATTTAACCTAACATTCTTCCAGTTAGTGTGTACTAGAAAATTTACAAACTAACGGAAGAAAGCATCATTTTTAGCATTAAATAATAACCAAGTTACATTTTCTCTTTTCAATCCTGAAAGACATACTGCTCCTATTTTTTTTTTTTTTTTTAACAAGCAGTTCTGGCAAACTAACTAAACCACTCATTCAAACACATGAAAAACTACATAACCCTGTGTCAGTGAAATAGAAACTAACCTCTTTCCCGTGTCTTCACTGATGTCCTACCATGGCAAACAAGACCTATTCAGTACTTCCTCAGTTCTTGAATTTGTATTCTCTCTCCAAATTATATTACATCTGATAACAGTGTGTGCAATGTTAAAGCACAGAGGTCAGAGACCTTTCCTTCTGAGTGTGGATTTCAAGATGCTCTCTGCTAAGCCTGCCACAGACAGCAGTTCCCTCCTTCCCTCCTATTCTCCCTCCTCCCTCTCTCCCTCTTTTAGAACTCACGGGACTGTGGGCTTCTCTTCTGGCTGTCTGCTGAAACAATCATGCAGTCTGGCCCTGTCTATGAGGCACACTCACATCTTATAGTGGTGATTCTGGTGATTCTGCCACTGATACAACCTGAACATGTATTTTCAACCTTCCCTTTAGCCACGACATTGAATCAGAATATGAAGAGAAGAATTAGGCCATTAAAAATTAATTGAATAAAAACATAAACCATAAAATCACCCACAATGCAAACAATAATAATGACACTTCAGCAGCAAAATCACTTAACTCCATCAATCCAAATGTCACTTCTGGCTTAAAGAAAGATTTTGGCAATAGCATATTGAAAAATGAAGATACTCAGATATAAAACTAAAAGTGATACTTATCAGCAACAACAGACTGAAGAAAAAATGTAGTATGCATATGAAATTTGTCTCCTTCTCAGAACTACAATGAAAAGAAAAATAAAAGGAAGAAGACTTCAAACTATTAACTTCATATTAATTGAGGATTGCACTAACATCTTCTAATCTGCATATTTCATGTTACTGAAATCAGCATTGTTCAAAATGCATTCCAGACAATAATGAAGCCTCTTTTTCAGGCACTATTCTTCATTTTTTTGCAAAAAAATGCTATCTGAATTTCTAATTAATTTCTTCTCTGTCTTTCCAATGACTCAAATCCCTTCTTTTTTCTTCTGTGAGATCAATATTGTTAGGCTGATTCTTCACAGACTATATTTCAAGCATGAATATATCCAACTTGATGTAGGCATTTTGCAAGTGAAAGATTAGCTTCTCGTGTATTTCTCCCTCGTTTGCATATCTCACTCTGCTTCCAAACCTGAAAAAAAGAACCTTTGTGCTTAGGCCATGAGCAAACCAGACCTTTCATTATATCTAAATGTCACATTGCATTGGACTGCAGTGAATTATTAATAACAACGTACGAATTCTCTGGATTTGTATTAGCACCCTTTAAGGCATTTTATTATGATTATGTAGAGGCTATTCTGTTGTCAATTCTTATATGCTTTTCCTTCATATTCTGTCTCAATGTTAACACTGAACATTTTTGCCCTATACCTCTCAGATTGTTCCTCTGTGGTGAATCCCAACTTCCTTCATGCTAATATTCCACAACTGCTCATGCAATACCTCTGATCCCTCCTCAATATTACCTTCAATTTTCCCTGGATTTCCCCATTTCAGCTTCCTCATCCCAAACATGGGAAATGCCCTTTGAGAGGCACTTCCCTCAAAATCAGATGCAGGGTGAAAACTTGAAGTGCCAGCATCTCATTGGGCATAGGGAGAGGAAACTGCAGTGGCCCAAGGGCTGAAGGTGTTGACAGCTTCTCCTGGCAGGAGCTCTGGAGCTTTTGAGGAGTGCTGGACAGATGTTTGACACAGCTAAAACCCTCTGATAGAAAAGCAAAATCAGGAACAAATAATTATGCCAGAAGCTTTTACGGACAGATTAAGTGGTAGGGGTATTATTGGACAACTGAACAGTACATATGGGCATATAGAGACCTCTGCAGCAAAGTGATTTTTTAGAGCTCTGAAGAAGTTGGCTGCATTAGGAAGAGCAATTGTGCAGCAAATGGCTAAATAATTATCTGAGAGAAAACAAGACTTGGTCTTCACAAGGAATTTGGCACAGAGTCTTCAATTCATATCTGCATAAACCACCATTAAGTGCCTTCCTGCTCCTTCCCCTGGATGTGCACAATAGCACTGCAAGAGCCTTCCTGCCTCTCTTATTGGAAGTTAAGCTTCTTTCAGGATGGATAAAGCAGTCAGGTAATACCAACCTTCATTTACAACTTATCCAAATCATTTTGAATGGAACAAACTTATTTAAAAGCCAAAAATATTAATGAAACATCATCTACAAAAACAGTAATGAATTATAATTCTGTGAGTATTGAGGGAGGAAAAACACTGAGGTTTATAACTGAGAGCATTACATCTCCACAGTGGTGAAAATCTAGTACTACTTACGATACAGAAAACTTGGATTTGGAAAAGGAGGAACCCAGGCACTTGGAGAGAAGCACTAATCCTGTTGCCAGTAATATTCCTGTTAGAGCTTAGATTAATGAATTGAAATTTAATATTTCACAGCCACACTAATTCCCTCTTGTCCCCGAATTTCTGAGATACACTTTGGCAAGGCTGAATGAGTCGCCCTGGGGTAGCTTATTTAAAGCGCCACCTAGTGGATCTATTAAAAAAAAAAAAAAAAAAAAAAGTAACTCAGAAAATTATTTATTTCTAATACGTAGGAATGGCAGTTCTCAGTTTCCCCTTTAAATGTTGCTATCTGATAGCTATTGCTGAAAGCAAGTCACAACAACTCTGAAAAAGCAAGTGAGAGAATGAGTGAGAGGTCATAATTTTAATAATGAAGAATAACTAACCAAAGAATGGAAGCACTCCTTATGTTTTTTACTGATCAGAAAAATGTGGCTAGAACTGAGGGCAGAAACAAAGGTTGGGCTAAAAAATAATTCTGAGCTTTCCCCCTGGAGACAATTTTGAGTGGACTGGAACTCGTGGTGTTGATCCAGCAGCTGATCAGTTGTGATTATGCAAGTTAATGAAAAGCCTCAGAAATCTGGACAGCTTTTCTGTCTAGAGTGTAATACAAGGATGCAGGAAAGATTTCATGTCTCCCTCTGATGAGGCTATTAAAATAAAAGGGATTGTACTACAGCCAATGGATTTGGTCAGATTTATTTGATATTCATTTATTCTATTAGTCTAAATTAAAAATAAAAAGTTCTTTGTTTTAGTTTTTGTGTTGTATGTTTGCTTACATGAATACATTCATACTGGGGATGCTGTGTAGCTAGGCTGACAAGTTAGGTGTAATGCATACTTCTTTAGAAGAAAGTAACTTTCCCCTTCTCCTGATTCACTTTGAATGTTTTAAAGCCACGCAACTACAAAATATGAAATGTTATGATTCATATGTCTGATTCTCCCACATATTTTGGTCAGTGAAATAAACAAACAGAGAAATTAACCAAGTTCTATTAGCCCTTGGTGATTCATTCTTATCACACTGATTAAAGGGTAGGTGACTATATTTTTTTCCCGCAATGGTAAATTGTAGTGACTGTTTAGCAATGCAGAAGTAATACAAATTATGAATCACAAAACTGTCAGTACATATATAATATACTCTACATAACTATACATAAATTGATTATATACAGTGATTCAAATAAAATTAGGGTATAACCTTAGCAGAGAATGTGATACAGATGCAAATATATACACATACATTATTACAGATACGTTTAATGTAAACATCTTTCAGGAATACAATTCTTCACTTATTGCACTACTGAACCCTTAGTTGGTGGGGTTTGCTGAATTTATCAGGAAAAAAAAAGTGCAGAAATGATATGAAAATATACATTTTGGCCTGAAAAATTGTGGCTGTGATAGAAAGCATACTATACTGCTTTTAAATTTCAGTATATTTTATTCAACTCAATAGACACTTCTGTAGATGTTGTACATGTGAAACTCAGTTAATTTTAACAACATACATCTATATAAGGGGTTTAAAAGTATTAACAGAAGACTCATCTAGTATAGACATAATTGTATAGATAGCAAGGTCTAGACATCAGTACCGGGTTTGGGGAAAGGAATTACTCTAACTTCCTAAGGATCTGTCAGAGCAAGCTAACTTGGAGCTAGCATTGGAGAAATCCTTCCAGTTCCTTTTGATCTGGTTAGCAGCTAACATCTCGTGCAACATTATCCTATTTATCTGTCTAACCACTGTCAAACTACGTAGTAAAAAATATCTAAGTGTTGTGATTTAATCCATCAGATAGCCAAACACTGCACAGCCACTCACTCACTCCCTCACCTCCAGTGGGATGGGAGGGGAACTGGAAAAATGGTAAAATTTGTGAGTTGATATAAGGACATTTCAATAGAATAAAGAAGGATGATTAATAATAATAATAACAACAAATTAGAATAAAAATAGAATATACACAACAACTGATGGACAATGCAATTGCTCACTACCTGTTGACTGATGCTGAGCCAGTCTCTGAGCAACACCTACTCCATCAGCCAAGTCCCTCTGTTTAATTGTTCCACATTATACCAGATGGTATGAGACTTCCCTTTGGCCAGTTTGGGTCAGGCTGTACCCCTTCCCAGCTCCTTGTGTACTCCCAGCTTCTTGCTGGCAGGGCAGCGTGAGATGCAGAAGAACATTTGACTCAGTGCAAGCACTGCTCAGCAGCAACTAAAACATTGCTGTTATCAAAATTACCCTCATCCTAACTTTAAAACACAGTACCATACCATCTTTTAGGATGAAAATTAACTCTATCTTGGCCCAAATCAGGACACAAGGAAAAGGTGGAAGCACCACTGACAGTGGCATTTTAGAAAGTACTGCAAGGTTATAAGACTGATAACAATTTTCCAGGCTTAGAAATCAGCTTAATGGAACTGGATATAGAATGACAGCAAGGAACATTGCCAAAATCATCATCATGCCAAAGAGCAAACTTGCAGGAGTTCTGGGATAAGAATGGAAAACATAGAAACTTGTGGGGGAAGAAAAAAAGTCACAGACTTCCAACAATAATTAGTAAACTTTCCAATGAAAACAAAACAAAACAAAACCAAATAAAAAGATACATTTGATAGGAAAAGAGGCAGGCAGTAAGAAAATTTCATTTATCTAATGACAGAGTGAAAGTGCAGGAATCAAAATGCTTTTTCAGAGCATGGCTTCAGAATATATATGTATTATATGTATTTTCCAACATGCTGAACAGAAAAAAAAAAAAAAATAAGGTATTAGAATCGTCTGTCCTTTCCATAATGTTTAATAATTTTTTTGAAAATTAAGTGCCAAAGTAAATTTACAGAACAGGTTTCAGCAAATACCCATCATGTCTCTTTGATACAGTAAACTTTGATTTAACTATAAAAATAGTCTTCAATCTAATGTAAGAAGAGTGAATCATAGTCTGAAATAATTATAAAATCCAGTTCATTAGAATTTTTCTTAAACAGCTGAGAAATTATAAAGAATAGCATTTTGGTGTATTTCTCAAGACAAACACGTTTCCATTCAAAACTTTGTATCTAAAACGCTATGTTTGTTGGTGCTTACCTTCAGCTCCTTATAGCCGAATCTTGAGACAGGAATGAAAATGTAAGCAGTTGCCCATGAGCTCTGTCTATACAATAGTTCCATGCTTTTAGTCAGCTGGCATATAAAATAACTTGGTGGGAATAGGATATGGGCATACAGTACATTCTGAGAAGGCTGCTGCATGAACTTCTGGTTTTGTTTGCCAGTTTGTCCCCAATGGGACAGTTGTGGGTGTTCTTAGATATTACATAGTTTGCCGATGAAGTATTAGAGGAATGATCTTCAGAGCAAAGTGATGTGGGCCATGAGAACCCTAAGAACTGCTGCTAGATACACTACTGTCTTTTCTGCCTAAGTATTGTTGTTACCCTTCCCTTCCAAGTACAGTCATGCTGCTGGCATAGCCAAATTTCAAACATGCAGTTACGATGAGCAACATTATGCACCAAGAGAACGATTGTTCTGCATGATTAGGAGAAAAGAGCAAGAGGAGACATTCATTTCAGATCAAATGCAAGCAGATTTAGATTTAAAGCTAATGGACAGAGAGGATCTCAGGGAATTTAACAAACAAACCACCTTTGTTTGTATATACTGTGGTGGCTTGTATATATTTTTTAAATAATTAAAAAAGAAGACTGCATTACTTAAAAACTAATAAGAAAAGATCTGTCATCAATTACTTATTGTCACTGACCCCACCTACTATGATATGGGATTTACACAATCACTTAAGTCAAACAGCTAGCACACACTGCTATCAAATATATGAGTGTTTTACATTAGTATATACCAGGAAAAAAGCTTGTCAGTGTGGAAAGCTCCTGTCTTACCTCGTGCTTTGAGCTAGTGGAGCCTATCAAGACTGATGCACTGGATAACAAAGAGAATAAAATTAAAGCTGGGAGGTAAAATTCTTGTTCCAACACTGAAATAAAAAACTGCATTGGAATTTAAAACTACATACACAGATTTAGCTGCATAACGGCCACAATGTTACCTATTAGCTACTATGATCTATTTCATTCATCTAATTCCGTCAATTACAGTTTGGTAAGAACTATGAGTATTTGCAGTCCTTTCATACAGTCTTTTCCTTTGAACTCTTTCATAAGAGCAAGCCTGTATTTCCTCATTCCCAAGAAAAGGAAATGCACTGACAACAGTAACATACTGTACAACATTATTACACTTTTATGGTGAGAGTATTTGCCAGAATGCCTGCTCCATATGTTGAAATTCAGCATCCCACAGATGATAACGTAGCACCCAAGCTATTCAAACCCTGTAAAAAAATGATTGCTGGAATCTGGAACCTGCCCTGGCCTTTAGCATAGGATTGTATTTCACACAGGATGCAGAGTATGTAGTTGTTCAATTACCACTGCCTAAATGATACACAATAAATATACTCCTATTTTTAATAGCTCACAACTATCAAATCTCACACATGCAGAGGAATTGTTTAGTTATTTGCAGTTGAGCACTGATTTCCACTTACTAGTACCAGTGCTAAGGGCTTTGACAGTGTGACGGTCCTTCATGACAGCTGAAGTTGAACAGCCCAGCCTCTGGACCAGAGAGTAGAGGTGCAACACCAAGGTGCATCTGGAGGTGCACTGATAACTGAGACCCTCTGAAGGCATGTTTCTCAGCAGAGACCCATCAGATCTTTGACTTTGTTTCATGAACCCTCTCAGTCAAACTGAATTACAGTAACTGTTGGTGGGCATAGCTGGAATTCACCTACATCAACCTATTCCTTATCTAGTGTTTCACCAATACTAGATTATAATTCACAGATTATTTTATAATACCATTTTAGGCAGGAGAAACAGAAACCATTGGTAGCATACATTTTCTACTTCTGTAACAAACAGTTTTGCAATCTTTTTGAGCTACTTGACTATACCGAACAACACGGGCATCAAGTTATTTCCAGTTTGTTAGCTATTATTAGTTTGTAAGACTCTCAGGATCACTTCTGTCTGTAGCCAAGACTTTATACTGCACCTGTTTTACAGTCCAGTGAGAGTCTCTGAGATGTTTCAGGAAATAATGGTTATTTGGACTTGGTCTTTACATGCTAAGAAAAGAATCCTTAGAACATTTTCTAAGAACTTAAGAACTTGTGTCTTAACCATTTTCAAAGGAGGTATTGCCATATTGCTTTTCCTAACATTTAAAATACATATGTTCTTTTTCTAGTATTGTCCAGTAAAACTGAAGAGAAAAATGTTTCTCAAAAGGGTAAACTCAGTCATCCTTTTACCCTTTAAGTTTGCTATTGTTGGCACAATCACTACTTTGAAAGCGGAATGGAAAAATCCAAAAAGTTCTGTTGAATGAAACAGGGAAGACATTGATAACAATACACTTAAATAAAGGGCACTGTCCTTTTCCTGAGATCCATGGTAATCTAGAAAGATCATAAGACCTTTTCACAGCCATAAGAACACATCCATTCAGTACGTGCCTCAAATTACCATGAGGAATTGAGTCCTGTCCTGAAGTGAATGCTGCTGTTGGCTGGCACTCCCCATCAGATCAAGTCCACTGGGGAAGTTGCCAGTACAGTGGTTTAGACATAGCTCCATCTGCAGCAACTCTGCAAATCATTACCCATGCAATTGTACCTGTGCAAATCTCCTATACAGTAATTTGATGGCAAAAGGTTGTGGAATCAAACTATTACTGTTCAGATCACAAGTAATTTTCCCACAGATAGTTCTTAGAAAATGGAGAATTAGAGATTGGAAAAAGAGAAAAAAAAAAAGAAAGAAAGAAAGAAAAAAAGGCCTAAAAGCATTTTGAGAAATGAACTGTATATACCTCCAAAGTCTCTAGAGACACATAATGCAGGAACTTAAACTATAGTATTACAGAACTAATTGACACAGAGCATTCCAGCAAGTCCTCAGAGTGGTGCATTACTCCCCATCAAAAAGATTCATTTGAGCCTGAGACTCTGCAAAGCTTGCAATGCAGACTGGAATCCTGCTGAACTCGTACTCCCTTTAAGGACAATTTTCACTCCACCACATTCCTAACAGTACAGACAAGGAGGAACAAGGCAGAATCACTTCCCAGTACAGATATTAATATCTTATTAAAAAATGAAAATGTTTGCAGTGTGTTGGATTTTTGTCACACAAATCGTAGCGACCATCGCAAATTGAATTCTAAATTACTGCTGGTTTTATTTATTCCATGATTACATTGCAAATTCAGCTGAATAGATGGTATTGAGTCACAAGGGGCCAGTACTTTCTCAAAGGTAACACATTAGTTGTCTGAGAGGAACAATGTTTAAAACACTGAATATTCAACGTCTGTCAGCTTCAAAAAATTCATGACACAAGGCTGAAAACAGTGAGATGTTTAAAAATAATAAATCTGAGTTCTCCTTTCCCTGATACCTGTTTCCAAACTCTTGGCTATTTACTTGCAAAACGTTGTCTATCGGGAGGTCTAAAATCATTTTTTAAATGGGTATTTTAATGTCATTCTCAGAATAAAATTCCAAGAGCTGTGATTATTTCCATGTAAGTGCCCATGCTCTATGCTTATTTCTACTTCTCCTGCACTGAATCTTTATTCTCTGTATGTAAACCATTCATGCCACAGCAACCAATGGAGCAGAAAAACAAGGGATGAAGATGATCTTGAAGACTGAATGTGAGGGTCCCACCTGCTTAATAACCGTGGTGCTGCAGAGGCAGCAGCACAGACTTATTTGCTTTGACAGCACTTTAAGGTGTCATAAGAGAAGATTAACCTCAAAACCGCAGTTTAAATCCATCGTATTTTGTGATATTTCAAACAATGCAGATGATTTCTTTTCATACATAAAAATACTCAATGACTGTCTTCACATCAACCCTCATTCTTCTCTTTCACAGTCCAGCCATTTCTTGCTATGTTTTATTTCAGTATCTATTACCCGGATCTTTCATCATCCTTACTGTTTCCCTCAGGACTCTAGTTTTGTGTGACTTCCACTACAACGTTCACTTTTTGACAAGAATTTGACAAGATATTACCACTTCTTCTATCCCAGCTCAGTTATTTCCCAGGATCGGTTTGAGTAATGGCTAAAAATTGTATATAAATATACACAATTTTATATATATATATATATATAAAATACATTCCCTAGCGGAGAAAAACCACAAGCAGGGTAGGAAAAGGGACTCAGACTGAATGTCTTCAATGATGCAACCTTCTCTTTACCCAGACCATTATGCTTACACCACACAGTACCACAGTACAGCATACGGGGCACTCTCTTCAGAAGCACAGTGGCTCCCAGGTAGCGGCGGTGCAGCTGAAGCCCCTTCGGCGGCCGAGGGCCCACCCGTCAGAATCACCGCTTGCACTGACGGTCTCCACAATCCCACGTGGAACGAGCACGGCAGGGACACAACCGCTCGGCCACCGCAGCCCAAGCAGCCAAACCCACAACTGCCCCGCGCGCATGCGCGCTGCGCAGCCGGCTCCCGCACCGCACACGCTTAGCGGAGCGCTGGAGTCTGACATTCATCGCCTCTGTCCCCAAGCATTCCTCGCCCGTCCTTACGGAGCGCGCGCACCATGACACCGACGGAGCGCGGCGGGAGCGGCTCCAGGCCCTTCCGCCTGAGCCGCGTGGTGCGCATGCGCGCTCCCACCCCGAGCGGCGCTCGCCCCGCCCCCCGCGCCATTTGAGTCGCTGGCGGCAGGCGCGCGCGGGCCTATTTTCACCCCCACGTGACATGGAGGCGGGGACGGGAAGGGAAAGGTCAGCGGCGTCGCCGGCGGAGGGGGAGCGGAAGGTCAGGGCGCCGCGGAGCGGAAGTGGGAGCCGGAGCCCGTCCGCCATTGTGGGGAAGCGGAGCCCGGAGCAGGGGGGGGAAGCGGCGCTGCGTGCGGCCGGCCGGCTCCTTCCAGCGGCAGCCCGATCGGCGGCGGCGGCGGCGAACCCAGGCGGCGGCGACAATCAGGCGGCGGCGGGGAGGAGGAGGCGGAGACGAGCGGCGCGGCGGGCGGGCGGGCGGGCGAGCGGCCCCGGCGTGCGGAATCACTCGAGGCCCAGGCGGAGCGAGGGGATCGCGGCTCCCCGTGAAGAATGTCAGCCACCAGCGTCGATCAGGTACGGGCCGCCCGCACGCCGCTATCCCTTCTCCCCGCGCCCGACGCTCGGAGGGCGGCGGCCCGGCGGCCTCCCGCTCCGTCCCTCCCCGCCGCCATGGGGAGCGGCGGGCGATCGGCGCCCGCGATGGCGGCCCCTGCCCGGCCCCGGCAGCCCCTATTTATAACCGCCGGGCCGCGCCAGCTCCGCTCCGCCTCCCCGCTGCGGGGCCCAGCCCGGCCTGGCGGCTCTGCGTCTGCCCGCGCCGCGAGCGAGCCCTCAGCAGGCCCCGTGGGCGCCCGTTTCCTCTCGACGCTCCCGGAGCGCTTCGCTCGGCTCTCTCTGTTTTTTTTTTCTTTCTTTTTTTTCTTCCCGACGTCTGATTATCGCTTTCTCTCTTCTTGCCTTTCTCTCCTCGCTCACGTTTTCTTCTTTCGGGCCTCCTTCTCCGCGGCCTCTGCTTCTTCCAGCTGTTCTTCGATTCCTCGCAGGGCTTCGAGGTTTTCTCAGCCTTTGCCAGGCCTCTGCTGCTCTTCCTCTCTTGGCGGGCGCTTTTCTGCCTTGGTTCTCGTTTCCTCCTTGGGCCTCTGCCTCTCCTCCAAAGTTTTCTCCTCGCAGCCTCCTTCCCCGCCTTTATTTTCTCTGTGCCTTCAGTGTTTTGTGCCTTTTGTCTCCATGTATGCTCTCCGGTTTCCTTTTGTGCACTTATTTCTAGCTCAGTGATCTCTTAGCCTTCCTTACTCTCTGGCCTTCCATGGGGGCTGCTGCTTCTCAACTTTTTTTTTTAGTTTCATGGCTCTTGTTGCTCTCTTTGTGACTGGATGAGTTGTATCCCAGAAGATGAGATGTTGGGGTTTCTTAAGGAGGTTTTCCTCCACTTTTGAGAGGGGGAGGTGACTAACCAGCACAGCTTTAGATGGAGATGGGTTAAGCAGAGACCTTACTCTGAGACAGATGTATATACAAGCAAGATGGTGGTTTTCTCTTAACGTAGCCTAAACTTTCAAACCAATACTGAATCTTTCGAGAGTGAAAATTGCTGGAGAGTAGTGGAGCCAGGGAATCTGCTCATGATTAGTTAGTTGTACATGCACAGGGAGATGAATTAGATTCTAATGGGTTACAAGTTGCTTATTTCATTTTAAGCCTGTTTTATTTTGTTGTAGAGGAATTAAGGTTACTGTAACTCGTTCTTTTACAGTGGTTCTTAGTACATGGCAGATTAACAGTGTTTTGTAATGACTAATGCTAAAAAAAAAAAAAATTCTCCTTAAGGTATTATTTTCCTGTGTGAAAGCGTAAACATGGTGTCATTTTCTCGATGTAACTGACTGAGCAAGGAATGTATAGCTTGTAGTTCAGTTTGCAATATTACTGTATATTCTTTTGTACGTTTAAAAGGCAAGGCATTATAGGTTTTTCCCTGATAAGTACCCATCAGTCAGTTTAAACGATGACGTATGATAATGAAGCTCTAGCACTGGCAGTAATCTTAAGCTAACTTTCTTTGTTCTTTTAGGCTATGCTGTGTTTATTGCTTATGTTTCTCAAGGAGGGGCAATCAAAATTCATTTGTTCAGATTCCTGCTGCCAGTTAAGCTTTGCATGTTTTAAAAGACTGTAGGATATTTTAATGATTTTCAGTGAAATTCCTTCAATTTTAAAACTCTTCAGTTGGATTTGTACGTCAGGATGTTTTTATTATAGCTTGAATTGATATTTAAATTGAACTGGTAAACTTGAATTATCTTGACAGAAACATCAGAGGATTCTAACTGAAATTTTCTGTTTTGCTTTTCTCTCCACTTTCCTATGTACAGAGACCTAAAGGACAGGGAAATAAAGGTAAGTCGATTCACTGTAATTTTGTATAAATGTCTGATCTTGTTTGTGGAGCTTAATGTATTCTGAGACAATTATGGGAAGGGAATGCAGCGATAGGTTGTCTTATTTCAGATGAAGATAACAGGAAATTGCTTACAAAATATTACTTCCTAGCATTTTTTACAATGGTACAATACTATGTCAATTGAAATTTTTATTTTTCAGATAGATTATTGTCAGGAATAATAAGATAACAGCTGGTTTTTTTTTTAGCTGATGTTGTTTGATATGTTTGCATGATCTCTTTAACAGTATACCTTGGATCTTTCTGTACAGTGAATGGAATCAGTGTACTAGAATCATCAGGAGGAGTCTTTTGAGCAGCTTCCTTAGCTTGAGAAACACGAGCCATGTGACTACTTAGTTACTCATATCTATGAACAGAACGCATCACCCTCCTTATTTTCAGAAAATATCTTGGCTCTATCTGTAGAGAATATTTTTGTAGTCTTCCCAAGCCTTTTGTTGTTTTTTCTACTTTTTTCATCTTTTTTTAAAAAACATCTTTGTATTTAAAATAGGGTTTATTCCCTCGAAACGATCAACTACTTCACTCTAAAATGCTTGGCCAGTGTGTCTTATGTGGTGTATCAGATTATGTCCTGCAGTTATTTCTGGTCTAGAGTTTATCTTTGATATTAAAAAACAAACAAACAAAACAGAAGGAACCCAACCCAACAATTTATTTGGGTTTTTTATTTGAGTAGTCAGCACGCTTGTGCCAATGAATTTCTTATCTGCTCAGTAAGCTGAGCAGTAGGTTAGTATGCAAACAGCTACCTATGTGATGCATTCAATGTGATTATTTCTGCATGCAGATTAAAAACGTTTTTGTGGACTTTGTGTATTTTTTTTACCCTGCTATTTATTATCTGAACTAATCTGATTGTTCTCTGTGAAGTGTCTTGTAATGTTATCCACACTTTGCTTATTCTCTTCTGTCTGTGTGCAGATTATTTACTTCTGTATGTACCGCTCACGTTGGCATATGTTTCCTGAATGTTGTTGAAATTAGAAGGAAACAGGCTAGATTCAACATGCATTCAGTGAAAAATAAACCTGTCTGCCTCCTTAGACCTGTTCCGTTTAGTCATTTTTTTCTTGAGTACTTGTTCTCTCATATTCTAGTACTTGTGGAACTTCTTATGATTTTTCTTTGAAGCAGTTATGTTTCTGCTCTTTGTATTTCTCTTAAGTGAGAAGGCAGTTTCATTTTAGGAAGTAATTTGTGGCTTTCTGTTCTTTAAATTACGATGTCTGTTTCTAGAGAAGTTAGAACTATTAGACAATCATAGAAGTAGCTTTTGAACTATATGTCCAATGTGTGAATTGGGTGTGAAGTATTGAGCATCTCATTTAAGATACCATCCTGCAGTTTGTTTAATGATGAAAATGCACAAGTCAGTGTTTTTTTTGTGCTGTAACTTGTAAATGCTGCAAAATGTGTAAATCAAAACATAGTTTCAACTTGTCTAAATAAGGAAGTTTTTGCATTTCTGAACTTGGATTTTAGTGGATTACATCCTGTTAAATAATGTACAAGTCTCTTGGTGAGAGTATGATATCATTGAAAACTGGAGTGAAACAAACGAATTATCAGCTCAATTCTACTGAAATATAATGTATAGCAAATAATTTACAAAACTAATTTAATTTGGTGTTAGATTAAAGGGCTTGGAGATGGAAGATGGTAGCTCAAGTAGTTGTTAGATCAGAGGTTTGTTCAAGAGGATATATTAAGTCAGTGTCAGCAATCCAAATGTTAGCAGACTAATCTTTTTCAGGTGTCATGATACGGTCCCAGTTTAAAGGGACCTTGAGGGAATATGTGTTACTGAGTCAGCAGATTAATCTGAAGCTCTGTACATATGCATAGGAATGGTGATGTTGAGGAGGATGAGATTGGGTATGTAAAAATGTTTTTCATGTTGAAATAAGAATACTGAGCCTTCAAATGATATTGAGAAGTTGCTTGTATTGTCTAGGAAAATTCTCTTGATGCTTTGTTCTAGTAGGTTAAAAGTAGGTGCTATGTGCTTTCTCCTTTGAATGGAATGTGTGGGATTATACATCTGGGTTATACAGACAGTATGTCAGTATGCTGGACATTAACTCCAGTATTTCAGAGACTTGGACCAGTAAATGATTTTATCTTGAAAGTTTTCTTATTCTATTTGTCAAATACTGTACTGTTGACATAAGACATCAAAACTGATATCATCCAAATGATGTCTTGTTGTGGGGATAATGAGGACCTGGTATTGCCCAAGCTGCCTTTTTCCTTTGCTTTAGTTTGTGCCAGCATATTGCACCTATGAAAGGAAAGTCCTGCCTTGTGTTTACCTGTGTATCTATTCTTGGTTTTGTAGGAGGTTTAAATATAAGATTGGGTTTAAAACAAGAATAGAACACTATAGGTGATATTTAGTACTTATTACATACCACATTAATCTGGATGTAGGGAGAAATTTATTCTTAATACCTTTAGACATTGTTTGTGCAATTTGCTAGTGGTTATTCAAAAGATAGCAACAGTTGAAGGAACGTAAGCTTTACATTCCTTTATTTGATGAGTTGCTTCTTCCTGGTATCTAATTACATTGTATTTTTACAAGAAGTATACAGTATTTTCAGGGTTGGACTGATACAGATGCTTTTACTAACTAACTGTAGGTTAGTTTCTGGTAGTATACTTCACCATTGCCCTGCTCAGTTAGAACACTTAATATGAGATTTTGGTTATGAGGCATGCATCTTAATCTGTTTTCTCTTGTTAAATACATGTGTGGGCTGTATTCTTTGTTATAAGCACCTTATGTAAAGTTGGCGTGAAAAGCTAAAGAAACAGTTGTAATTATGCTGTTTCACTGAAAAGTGTATACATTTAGTAGTAGAGATAACAGCACAGAAGTATTTTGTGTTGCTGACTTAAGATCTCAGTATAGAATAAACAAGAAAGAAAATACATTTATAAGAATATTCTGTTAGTTATGGCTGACCAAAATAATTATCTTAAGAGACCTTTAGATGCCTCTGAAACAATAAACATGGCTTGTTTTATGAAGATCAGCTGTCAGTATGAAGAGAATAATTTTGATAGGATTCTAATCTTATCATGTAGTTTGTATATTGCTTTATGTGTGGCTGTATGCTTTTAAGAAACTTGTGTCCCTCCTTTTTATTTTTTTATTATAACAAAATTGTATTTGGAAGTGTTGCTGTTTATAGTCTTTGCTTAAGACTAAGCAATGGATATGACATGGTGTGGGGAAGAGACCTTGAGAATTATTCTCTTGTGTGACTGGGTCAAATGTAAAAAGGAATATAGAGTTCCACTGTATGTTTCCACTGTACTAATGTTCAGGATGATTAGTGACCACAGTTGAAACTCCTTATTTATGGAAAAACAAACAAAAACTAATATCTTAAATTGTTATTTAATTTAGATTTTTTTTATGTCATGTTTTAATACACATTGTGTTCGCTGTTGTTAGTCATAATTGTCTGCAGCTGGTATACAAACACTGTGTCAGTGTATAACAATGGTCAAGAGGCCTTCTAAAACCCCAGAATGATAAAAAAAAAAAAGTGAAAGTTGCTTCCCTCCTTCTCAGGTAGTTGCTTTTGAACAACTCTTCTATTATTCTTTATTAAATTATGATTTTTCCATCACTTGTTACTGCTGTCTGAAATTAATACACTTTTCCTTTTTTTTTCTATATATTTATATGCATTCCTTTGTTATTTTTCCCAGTTAGTTTAATTCCCTGAAGACAGCTTGTTACTGAAATCAAATGTGGAAGAAATTGTGAAGTGTCTGGTTTGCAGTGGGGGGGAACACAACCAAGCAACAAAACGTGCTCTTAAAACACTTTCTATGTACAAAAAGACCCTTGAAGTTTTAGTTACATAGCTGTATGTACTTCTCAGAAGCTTTTGCTAAAAGAGGAAAAACTGGTATCAACTTGTATCTGAGTTTTCCCAACTGTCAGAAAATCTGCTGCTTTGCTGTAACTTCTGGTGTCATTGAATCTTAGAGCACTTTATCAATTACTCTGAAGCTTGTTTTCACCAAACCTACTGATACGTAACAGCAGCAAAAAATGCAATTTCATATAAACTGCTTGCTTATTTCAGTTACTGTTCTGCTTTGCATTCTGGAAACAGTGGAATTTAATAGAAAATTCTGCAATTTGACTTTGAACAATAGGGGAGGGAGGGAATTGAGAGATACTTCAAGTAATTTGAGCAACTGGAAGATGCCAAGTAGGTATTAATGCCTTAAATGAAACTAAAAGTAATAAATAGAAAGCTAAGAAGAGCAGATAGGAAGAGATTCCAGTGTCTAATGGCATGTGTGCAGGGAAAGGATTGTGAACTTGCTCTTGGGGACTTTAACTTCTGCTTCTGTCTTTCACTGGCCCCTCTAAACTCAAGATATGTTGCTAATTCGGAGCAGTCTAATAGTTGTGTAGGAATTAGAAAATTAGACAGCTGAAATAGCCCTTTCCTATTGTATTGGTGAGTTGCTGACTTTAATCTTTTCAGGAGAAAGGCATATATTACAGATTTCATTAAACCTATTGAATATGTGTGATCTCACTGATCTGCACATTTGCACTTAATCTGGTACTTCTGGTAACGCTGGATTTACTGCCCATGCAAATAAGGTGACTGTAGCTTTTCTGTCTGTGTAGTTCAGAAAATTCCTCCTCCAGGAAGGGAACTCCACCATCAAGAATAGTCTGCTTTGGTTGCAGTCTTCCCAGACCTCTTCTGAGATCTGACTGGGAAGCTTAATGGTCTATTTTCTTTGATTTAAACAGAGTAAAGCTTAACAATAATGTATTCTGTCTAAATGAAGCATCAGTAGAAGTATTTCAATGAACAGGTGATTAAGTGTTACCTATTTTGAAAGTGCATCATTAGTCTTCCAGAAAGTATATCTAATACAAATATACTTTCAGTTTCAGTGCAGAACGGTTCGATTCATCAAAAGGATGCAGTAAATGATGATGATTTTGAGCCATATCTAAGTAGTCAGACAAATCAGGTAAGTGAACATTACTTACTGTCTCGAAGTTAACTTTGGATTTCAATGGAATTCCAGACTTAGTTCACTTTTGGACAATGTTTCTTAGCATTACTTGCCTGAATAGCTGTTGAAATACAGTTTTGTATCTTACTGTATTTTATATTTAAAACGTGAAACAATTAAAGTTGTCTGAAATTCTCGGTAAGATTCTGTTAGTAAGCATGCTCTGATGTCTCTTGCTCTTGTGTTCCAACTTCAAAAATAACCAGTTAGAATCTTCAAAAAATGAAAGAAAAACCCAAACATCAAAATAAAACCCTACACCTTAAATTTGCAATGAAATATATTTTGGATGATGTTCAAGACAACAGTTTCATTGGCTCTGAAAAAATATTAACTGTGTGGACGTAATTCCCTTTGATGTTAGTAGGAATATCTCACAGTTGATTGCATAATATATTGAAGCTTAATATTACTGGAGTGTGGTATAATGCTTCTGCTAGAATGTTAATGGCTTATTTTCAGAGCTGTGAATTGTCTCTGTAATCAGAAGCTACATACATTAAGTTTGTAAGTTGTAGTGGTGTTGAGAGGGAAAGAAAGGACAAATTATTAAAAGACTTTTGAGAACTCTTCCTACTTTCCTCTTTCCTCAAATAACACAATATTAAGGAGGCATTATCTGAGGGATGATAATGTGCTGCGTTTTTTTTCCAAAACAACATCAGAAGTTGTGTGGTGGGTAGTCCTTCAACTGTCTTGGAACTTCATCATCTAAAGACATAACTGTTGTGATTTCTTAGGAGTCTTGGGAGTGGAATTTGGATTTAGTGAGCAAGCTTTGTTCTGCTAGACCACAGATTGTTCTTAATGGGAATGTTAGTTTGATGTTGTTCATCATGAAACAAAAATGTTCTTGTATTCTTCCTGCCATTATGTTCTGGTAGTTGTCTCCTATTAGACAAATCTGACAAAAAAGCAACAAGAATACAAAAAAAAAAGTCCTAATTGCAGTTATGTTTCTCTGTTAATGAAACTACAGTTGTTATGACTTGCTTTTTTTTAAATGGTTTCTGAAAACATGGCTACTTCCAACAGGTATTTTTACTCATCTTTGTTACCTTTGAGGGAATGGGGAAAGTTGCAAGTTCATTCATATGATTGTTAACAGTGTTTTGGATGGTATTAAAAATATTTTGTCCTGAGCATATAGCCTGTATCGCTGACTTTTGTTCTATTCTCTTGCAGAGTAACAGCTATCCACCAATGTCAGACCCATATATGCCTAGCTATTATGCTCCATCCATTGGATTTCCATACTCTTTAGGCGAAGCAGCATGGTCAACTGCAGGTGACCCTCCAATGCCATACTTGACAACTTATGGACAGATGAGTAATGGTGAACATCATTACATACCTGATGGAGTATTTAGTCAACCTGGGGCATTAGGAAACACCCCTCCATTTCTTGGGCAGCATGGATTTAATTTTTTTCCTGGGAATGCAGACTTCTCTACTTGGGGGACGAGTGGATCTCAGGGACAATCAACGCAAAGCTCTGCTTACAGCAGCAGCTATGGCTATCCACCTAGTTCTCTTGGGAGAGCCATAGCAGATGGACAGGCTGGATTTGGCAGTGATACTCTGAGCAAGGTGCCTGGGATTAGCAGCATTGAGCAAGGCATGACTGGACTGAAAATTGGTGGAGATATGACAGCTGCTGTAACAAAAACTGTAGGTTCAGCTCTGAGCAGTACTGGTATGACAAGTATTGCAGCCAACAGCGTGCCCCCAGTTAGCAGTTCAGCACCTAAACCAACCTCGTGGGCTGCCATTGCAAGGAAGCCTGCTAAACCTCAGCCGAAACTCAAGCCTAAAGGTAATGTGGGCATTGGGGGCCCTGCTGTACCACCACCACCTATAAAACACAACATGAATATTGGAACTTGGGATGACAAGGGGTCAGTGGTAAAAGCTCCCCCAGCCCAACCAGTACTGCCTCCTCAGACCATAATCCAGCAGCCTCAGCCATTAATTCAACCACCAACACTGGTGCAAAGCCAACTGCCTCAACAGCAGCCTCAGCCACAGCAACCACAACAGCAACAAGGACCTCAGCAGCAGGCCCAGCCTCACCAGTTGCAGCAGCAGCAGTTGCAAAACCGCTGGGTAGCACCTCGTAACAGGGGTGTGGGCTTCAGCCAGAACAACGGAGCTGGCAGTGAAAACTTTGGTTTAGGTGTTGTATCTGTTAGCTCCTCACCTTCTGGTGTGGAAGTGCACCCAGTGCTGGAGAAACTAAAGGCCATAAACAACTACAATCCCAAAGACTTCGATTGGAACCTGAAGAATGGACGTGTGTTTATAATCAAAAGTTATTCAGAGGACGATATTCATCGCTCCATTAAGTACTCTATCTGGTGTAGTACTGAACATGGTAATAAGCGCTTGGATGCTGCTTACCGTTCCTTGAATGGAAAAGGCCCGCTCTATTTACTCTTCAGTGTGAATGGCAGTGGACACTTTTGTGGAGTGGCTGAGATGAAGTCTGTTGTGGACTACAATGCATATGCTGGCGTCTGGTCTCAGGATAAGTGGAAGGGCAAGTTTGATGTCAAATGGATCTTTGTCAAAGACGTTCCCAATAACCAACTGCGGCATATTCGCTTGGAAAACAATGACAACAAACCAGTTACCAATTCGAGGGACACTCAAGAAGTACCCCTAGAAAAAGCCAAGCAAGTGCTTAAAATAATTGCTACTTTCAAGCATACCACCTCAATCTTTGATGACTTTGCACATTATGAAAAGCGTCAAGAAGAGGAGGAAGCCATGCGTAGGGTAAGAAACCAGTATTATAGTAGCTCTCCTGTTTTTTCAGTTCTTGGTGGCCTTGTTACTTCATCCAACTGAAATTTCTCGTTTTGAGTGTTGAATCGGAACATGGTACTTTTTCACTGAGGTGTATATACTTGATATAATTAGTTCTTAATGAAAAGATTAGCTTTCTTGAACCTGTGTTAATAAAACAAGTTACATGTTTAACCACAATGCTAACATTGGCATGCGTAAGATGACTTCTGAGTGTTTTACTTCTTAAAGTGAACAAAAACGGAATTGAGTACATTATCCCTAAGTGTAGTCTCCCAGTTTAGACAACTTCTAGTTTCTGTATCATTAAAGAAAGAAACATGAAATTATAGATGAAGTTAACGTTATTTACCAAATAAGTTAAAATTCTGATTTAATAAACTTTTAACAAGCTTATTGCAAAGGGTAGATTTTCTGCTTGATTCAGTTTGTCTTTTGTAGGTTTCTGAAATATATGAGTGATATAATGGTGACTTATGCGGTGTCAAAATTATATTTTGGGCAATTCTGATCATGCAATTAAAAATATATGTAGTTTGTTTCTATGATTGAAAGTGTACCTGGGATAGATCTGTGGAGAAAACTGTAATTTTGGAGGTCAGCATTTCCGAAAATCCGAAAAGGAAAAACGACTTTCAGTTTAAACTGTTTTACACTACTTTCTTGTCAGGTTAGCTCTCCCACCACTAAAAAAATGTTCCATTCACCATTAGTCTCGATATTTACTTTTGTTATTTTTTTTTTTCTGGACTTGCTACTGTAACAGTAAATACATGATTTATCACATGTTTAGAACTACTTCAGGGATCTGGAATTACTTTACCTAGTTAGTTGATATTCAGAAGTATTAATTTTCATCAGTGGGATTTTGCTCTCTTTTCAACCATTGCACCACTTCCTGCGTAAAAATACCCTTCAGTCTATGATTTATGCTAATTAGGAGACTTGTGCGATATAAAGTCCTGAATTTGTTCTTGTTTGAAGCTGCCATCATTCTGACTGCATAAGAATTTCACGTGCTCCACTATCTCCTTATCTCTGTTAGGTTAGGTTCAACCTCTTCTGCTACTGCCAGCATCCACCATGTGCCAATATAATAAAGTAGGAGGCATTAATTTCAGAGCACTCCTTTTTTTTATAATTTTTAACACTGGTGTCCAAGTATTGCTACTTCTGTGCCATCTTGATGATGGGAGATTGGACCTTGAACTTATCTAATATTCTACGTAAGGGAAAAATGTTGATGTTTTCAGGTTTTAGTACAACTTTATGGTTTTAGTAATGTTTCAGAAAGGCAAGGTTAAGTGTTTCTCTGTAGCATTCATTTGTCAGAAGTGCCTTAATTTCTTATGGTTTAAGATACTTCACGAAGACCTTGCTGACTTCAAAAGTGTAGCAGATACTTCTGTGAAAGAACTTATCAAAGAAGTCATAATTCAGAAGTGTCCTAGCAACTGTTTTATTTGTGGTTTGTATCGCTCTGCAGTAGGATAAAAACATGATGTGTAGTGGGGAGCAGGGAGTGAGCATGGATTTAGTAATGTTTCTGTGTATGTTAAATGTAAATATCAGTACCCTAAACTCAGCATTTAATAGGTCTCTATCTACATGACTGCAATTGTGTATTTTATGTAATAAAGGAATATTGTTCTTTAATTTTCAATGATGTATACAGTATCTGTATGACTCAAGTACTGGACTTCATTTATCTATTAATACAGCTGTTTTTCCAGTTCTAGTGAAAGCAAACATACTTGTCACGGTACTTGCACAATGGACATTGATTTTTCTACAGCAGCGAACAACTTCTTTTTCTAGCAAATTAAAAAAAAAATGAGTTTAGAACTGCATATCTTGGATGTCAGGGGGAAGTTCTTCACAGAGAGGGTGGTGAGGTACTGGAACAGTCTGCCCAGAGAGACTGTGGATGCTCTGTTCCTGGAGGTGTTCAAGACCAGGTTGGATGGGGCCCTGGGCAGCCTGGTCTTGTACCAGATCTGGAGGATGGTGACCTTGCATGTGGCTGGGTGGTTAGAATTTGATGTTCCTTGGGGTCCTTTCCAACCCAAGCCATTCTATGATTCTGTGTCTCGAAGTGGGATTTCCTTTTTGAAGATGTACTTAAGACATGCCTGAAGCAAATTCATACAACTCATGGCATGACTTGAGTAATGGAAGGGACCTTAAATATCATCTAGTTTCAACTCCCTGTATTGGGTAGGGTTGTTCCCCACCAGATGAGTCTGCCCGGGGCCCTATTTCAGAACATAGGAAGTCCAAATTAAACTAATTCCCCTAAAAACTAGTGTTGGTTTAAAACCTCTAGGTTTCTTCTTGTTCTGTCATGATGCAGTATAGAAACAACTTATCCTTAAGCTGTTAACATTCAATTGTTAACTCCTTCATGATTCAAGCATGGTTTAGAAATGCATTAATTAGTATTGTAAGCTCTATTTTATGGTTAGTTGAGTAATCCTTTATTACCTAGGGTCATCTAAGTTTATGGAGCTGTATACAAATTAGTATGCTTCTTTCTGCCGGTGGAATTGTGTATTCAATGCACGTTGAGCTAATGCCTTTTTTCTGTGGCAGCTGTGGTTGTTCGTGTCATAAGTTTTCTTTTTGCTGTTCATAAAAAAAATAATAAATACATCAGATGGCAGTAGTCACTTGCATGTTCCTTCAAGACTATTTACTCATTTGTTGTTGCAAAGGTGCTAGCAAAATTTCCTACAGTTAGTGATTTAAACAAAGCAACATCGTCTGATTTATAGATGTTATTTTACTTTATAACTGTGCATCCCAGCTAACTTATTTGAAAGTAATTGGTCATAAAAAATTAATCTCAACAACTTAGGGGAATCAATAATTAATTTTTAATATGACTTGTCATTGTTTTGTTCGAGTTATGGCAGTGTACTTGTAAAAGTGCAATGAATGAGTCTTCCTTAACTTTGCATTTGATATAGGTTGCTTCAAAGTGTAAATATTAGAACTGCTGTATCAGTCACTGCTTGATGTGACCCTGCTGTGGGTCAGATATGTAAAAGTAGGATTGGAAACAAACTTGAGCAGCACTCACATTTTTCTTATTGCTGATGTTCTAGTATCCTATTTTAAATGTATTGCTTGCTAAGTTCTTTACTAAGAGAGTGGTGAAAGGCTGACAAAGGCTGCCCAGGGAGGTTGTGGGTGCTCCACCCATGGAGGTGTTCAAAGCCAGGTTGGAGGGGGCCCTGAGCATCCTGGTCTAGTATTAAATGGGGAGGTTGGTGGGTCCTCCCTGTGGTGGGGTTGGAGCTTTAATAATCCTTGAGGTCCCTTCCAACTCAATCTGTTCTATGATTCTATAGCTTTTCATCTAAGGAAATAACAGGCTCCTTTTTCACGGGTTTTGTCAATAGTAGGTTGAAATTTGAAACTGTGTTAGTTGCATTAGTCCTTGGTTTGAATTACTGCTTGGTGGTTGTGGTGTAAACATGCGTGATTGAAGACTGTTCAAAAACATGTTGGATTGTCTTTCAAAAGAAAGCAGTAGCAATATGGTGCATTTAAAAAAAAAGTTTAAAAGCTTAAAATATGCTATTTAAGAGTATGTCATTACAGTAGGAAAATAAGTTGTAAAAAATCTGTTGTATTTATACACCTGGCCATCACTAAATATGTAGGTCAAAGTGAAGCCTGGCTTTGATTTAAAATAACAAAAAGCAAAACAAACAACCAAGCACACAGAGCCCAACCAGCCAAGTAAACAAATAACCTACCCCCAAACTAACCAACAATTGTTGAAGTATTCTAAGGTTTTCACTCACCTGCAGGGGATGACTTCTTAAAAGTGTAGTTATCTGTTGTTTGAGGACCTCTTTTGGTGTTGCTTAGTACTGAATTCTACTTGTAGCATATGGTGGACAGAAGTCATGGTTCCTTGTAATTGTAGAATGCTGACTTAATAACAATATCATGAAGTTGTTTTATTGTAACAGCTCTGACAAATAATTATTATCTGTAGGACAAGATGGAATCAGTATAATCTCAGCTGCTTATCTGATTTGCATTTGGAGCTTTTTTTCCTTATAGGAAACTTTTAAATGGCAGGTGAATATTTGCCATGGTAGTTTTCTTCTGTTGCAATACATACCTTGTTATGGGAGTGTTCATATAGCCAGAACTTTCTGACTCAGAGTAATTTCATATTTTTTCCTTCATTGTGATACTGATGTGGCTGCTGTTTCTCTGATAAGCTGTCTTATCAGATCATAGTGTTAAACAACATGTTAAACAATTTATCTTTCTACTCTAGGACATAGCTGTCTTTATGCTTGATTAGATACTTCTAAAAAATATCTTGTTAGATAATGAGGAAAGTGGGGGAACATAAAGTGTGAACTGTTATCTCTTTCCTCCTGCTCCAGCCAATTCAACTATGTCAGGCTCTGATATAAACACATAATCCTTGCAAAAGTGAAAGAAAAGAGTTTTTAATGTAGGTAATTGATAGTTGCACTGTCGTCTTGCACTGCTTTTTTTGTGTGCTAAAGATCCAAAGCAGTAAATGAGATTTTCTAATATCTTGTGAGAAATGCATTTGCTTTATACTTCTCAGATTTTGAGGGTTATTTCAGAATTTTCTTGAACTTGCTGCATATCCACAGTTTTTCTTTATAAAGAGAGTGGTATTGAAGGTGTAATGTCTATTGCAAGAAAAAAAAATAACTGGCCAGGAAGTTTTACTGTTAATGTGCGTAAGATGAAGGGTATCCCTGGTCTTGGGAGAAGAGGATTATTTGGGACAAGAGGAATTTATACACTGATCCGGAACGTTTTCATCCTGTGATGATGCGTAGTTCCTGTGCCTTAATATCCTTCAGCATTGTGAGTCATTTAGGAACAGCTGAAAATGATCTGCAAGTTTTCTTACAGGCATATGAATTTCAATGTCTGTGTTTTCTGCATTTGGCTGAGACAGTTGTTCATGTTCAGAGTTGGCATGTAAAGTTTATTACAGGATAAAGATGATATGGAGAGATTTGGATATTAAAAGGTGGTATCACTAATATATGTTATGTAAGGATTTAAGTAGTGATATAGCCTGCCTTTCTGTTGTAAGGAAAAAGGTGTTACAGCAGGGAAGTCCAGTAATGAAGTGTTGAATGAAAAAGCTGGAATGAAGTTAAGCTCACAGGCAGTCTTAGTTTAGAAAGAGACTTAAATGTATCTTTTTCCATTGTCTTTTTGATTTGAAATTTCTCTCTGTGGAATGAGGACTTCAGAGACTTTTCTACTGAGCAGAATGGCCAAATTTCTTTTGTAATATACAGACCCCTATTGGAAAAGCTAGGAACATCAACTAAGTGGTTTGCCTGGATGCTATGAGGCAAATCATTTTTGGAATCTAATGCTTTAGTATTCATAAATATGAAGGTAGCTCCTTAAAACAGAACTTGGAACTTGAATTGAGTATGGTCTGTGATAACTGCAGTGTTTCTGAGCATTCTGTTGAAGTTCTTGGTTGTTTTTTTTTGTTATTGTTGTTTTGTTTTCTTTGTTTTTTAAGACATAGGGAGCAATTCTAAGCTTCTTCCAGAGCAAAAGCAGATCCGTGATTGTTCATGAGTAGCCTTTTGCATCCTGCTCAGATGAATCTGTTGAGAACAAATTGACTGGAATGCTGTGTTTTTCCTGCAGTTTGCAGGAAGTGTGTCAAAATATGTCTGAATAAGGTGGTCACAACCTGCATGACTTCACTCTACTTCAGCGTTGTTTCATTAATTTGTGCCGGAGTTGGACTAGTTAGGAGAAAGTCAAGGATAGATTGTTAGTGGTGCTTTAATGGAAAAACCAACAAACCAACAGTCAAAAACTATATGAAGCTTAAATAATTCGAAACACTTTCTACAGATTGAATTGAAATAAATTGTTGAGGTTTAGTATGGAAGCTGACCTTCAGAATCATCTGAAATCATGAATTATGATGTTTTTTTTATCACATGAACTGTTTGAGACAGGTTCCATGTAAGTGCCTGATAGTGTTCTTAACAGGAGAGGTAATTATGATTACTGTTGTGCTTCTCTACTTAGGGTCATATTCAGTTGTTAGAATGTAAGCAAACTTGTATGTTAATTCCATTTTCATATGGAATATAATGAAGAAGCAAGATAAACTATGTTCATGATTCTTCATGACAGATTTTAAATTGAAACAGTAATTTGTGTTGCAGATTACAATTTCTGTTACATGTGCAGAGAGAGAGTTAGTGGTGAGGCTTTCTTTAAAGTCTGAGAAATTCTCCCCCACAGTATTTTCTACACTGCAGTAGATGTCATTTCTCTTCTAAGGCTAATCTAGATTCTTTAGCAGAGTTGTTAAATAAGGTCTTGTTTTTGTTGCCCATGGATTTCTGAGTAGAAGTGACAAAGATGTCAGTCGTCTAACTGCTTTCTGCAGTTCTTTCTTACATCAGATGTCTGTTCCAAGGTCTCAAAAGTCAGTATTACACAGTTTCTTTTTTTACTTTTTAATGAGCTTCCTCCAATGGTTATATTGTAGCTAATTAAAATCTGATATTTCAATGTGTATTGCACTATAGGGAAGCACTTGCTATGTCTAGCTAGAATTGACCAATCCATCACTGACAATATCCATCTGGGAAAAGAGACTGGAAGAGCTTTTCTGGCTTATGCAGTTTAAGTTTGGTTTTTGCAGAGCCTTTCTTTGTGGTTTGTAATTACATAGTATCTTTAAATTAGTTAAGTTTCTTTCCCCATCTCTGCCTTATGAATCTTCATACCTTGCTATTTGGTGTGCTGTGGAAGTTCAGATGTGAATTAATATTTTTCTTAAGTATAACAAAATATAGAATGTTCTGTCTGTTCCACTAAGAATGCTCTGCTCAAATATAATTTACACAATGGTTGCAATATTTACAGTTTTGCTGTTGCTGAATCTTTCTGAGGTTAAAATAAGTAAAATGTCATCAAAGTGAATATGGAAAATAAGAATTCTGGGTTTTGCAGTTTTTCAGGCTTTTCCAGCATCCATATGCTTGAAAGCCTTATTTGGAGCTCCTGAGTTGTAAAATTTCATTTGACATCCTTGATTTGTGAGTTTTACTTTTCATGTTGAAATAAGAAATAGAAGAAACTAAATGTTTGGGAGGAGGTGGTACCTGAGTGCTTAATTTCTGGGTTCATGTAAGGCTTCTAAAGATCCTTCCCAAGTGATCTTTCCTTCACAGATTCCCATAATCACTAAAAGTGCTACTTAGATGTGTTTAAGTAATTTTTATTCGGTTGTAAAATAATCTGTCTTCAGATTTACCCTCTCCCTGGAATTTGAGTGAGATGTTGATATTTCACACAACTTTAGAAGTTTCATTAATATACGGCTGATGAGATCCTTGCTATAAATGGGGTAAACTATTTCTAGCATTTTTTGCTTTTCTCAGAAATCTGTTCTCGGTTGTGGTCTCGAGCACTAAGGTCAGTGTTTCTGCTGTCCCATTGTAATGATACACTGGGATGCAACGAGCGGCAGATTATGGCTGAAGCCATTAGTAAATGAAATTTCACGAGCTTTGCTGTGGCTTTTTCTCACCATCTCTACAGCTGTCTGTTCCTCCTCTGCCAGGTGTTCCAGCCCACACAGTAGGGTTGGCAGAGGTGTGTGCCTGTACTTCCCTTCACAGAATGCAGTCTGACGTGTTTGCTTCTGTTGCAGATGAACATGAAAGATTAAACCGAAGTCTGCACTGAAGCAACTAAAATATGCTGCACGTTCCCTTTTGAAACTGCTGTAAGAATGCTGTCTCTTGACAGGGAGGCAAAGCAGAGAGCTTCAAGCATGAACATCTTAAAGATTGCAGCATGTTTGCAGCACAAGTTCTGCAGAGGCTTTTTTGCAAGTATAGCTGATCATGCTGGAGTTGAGCACGGGAGGAAACTACCTGCATTTTGTGCAAGTTTGCAACCACAAATAGCTTTAAAAATGGACACCTTGAAATGTTTGCATCTCCATCTATCATAAAATAAACAAAAGTCATTCCCTCACTCTGAACTTCAGTTTGTAGGACCTTGGCGGGGGAAGAAGTGCATCGTAGGGCTGTAGTAGTTCTTTTTGTTAGGTTTCCACTTCAATTTTGCTACTAAAAATGAGCATTTTTCATTTCCCTTGTTTTGGGCAAGAAATGCCAGGAAGTAGTGTTATACATCTCAGCAGTTTCTTTCAAATCAGATCAGAACATATTTTTGTTTCTTTGAAGATTGAAACTTTGTTGGCGTAGAGGTTTTCTTTAAATCTGAGGATAAATTGCATTGTGATTGGTTTTCAGCACAGGATCTTCCAATTAGTGCACTGAACTCAAAATTGAACACACATTGCTGTGCTGCTCATTACATATCCATCTTTACTTTAGATTGAGGCATGTTTCTTATGCCCAAACCTTTTTAGGTTCACCTTGATTTGGATTTGTCAGTTTGTGTAGAAAGTTGTTTGCATGCATGAAGCTTGCTTGCCACATGGCCTCTGCTAGCAGTAACTGCTAACCAGCTGTTCCATTCCCACATAGTTCTAAATCAAATGCTTGATTGCTTTCCATTCCTGGAAAAAACTCCACCCAAAGCTGGGTAACCTCACTGTGGCAGATGAGGAAGTAAAGCAGGCTGTGCTGGCCTTTGGCAGGGAATGTGAATTGACCTGAGAAGCTTTTTTACTCTAGGATGCTGAGTTTTGGAAAAGATTTTACTCATCTGAATATAAGAAGCAAGAGCAGTTTGGAGTGCAGAGAGAAGCTGCGTAGTCAGCTTGACTAAATGCTTACCTGGAAATGAAGAAAAACTGATGATGCTACTTTTGTGTAGTTAGTATTTTAAATTGAAAAAATATTGATAAGCTGTTATTTAACATTGCAATTTTGTAGGCTGCTATAATACAGCAGTAGTGGCTTTCAGCACTTGGCAGTTAAGTCTGCTAATAGTACAGCAATAATCTAAGATGTACATAAGCAGGCTATTTTTGCATGCTTTATGTACGTAGGCATGAGACCCAGTCATCATGTGTTTTTAGCCTAGAGATATGCTCTTAACATACCAACATATATTAATTTAATGACTGATAGCATCAATCTCGTTTTAAAATCACTGTGCAAATATTGGCCATGCATCTCTGAACTTGGAAAAAGAATATTGTGGAATAATGCAAACATTGCTCCTTAAATATACTGAAGTTCTGTTGTAAAGGTTGGAACAAGCAAGTTGTATAGCTGCTGAGACAGTGAGATTACTGCTGTGACCAAGAGCTCTGCAAACCTTATATTTTTGGTATTCATTTCGAAGCAGCCTTTCTTGAAGCAGAAGTCTGTCTTGAGGAAGACTAGATAATCAGCTGTTTTCTAGGAACTATCTCAATGTTTTGTATACTCTCATTATAATGTCTTTTTGTGAGAATTTATTTGGGAGTATATGTGAATTTTCACTTTCTCTAAGTAGTTTCTAGCATAATAAAGTTTCAGCATGGTATCAGATAGTGGTTTTGAATTGTTCAAATGCCTTCTGGTTTATTTTAGTTTTCCTTGCTATGTTTGTGTTCCAATTATAACATCCTGTGTAATGCAATAATAAAAACACTGGAAATGAGTTCTGTTTTCTTTTAAATGAGGCAGGGAGCTATCTCTTCCAGAAAGTATTATCAAACATTTACATAACTTGCTCAGTGATATATTAAAAAAAAAAAAAAAATCTATTGGAAGAAAATATCTAAGTTTCCTAGAGTCAAGCTGTAGTGTCTTCCTGCAGTCTAATTAGCAAGATACATAATGAAGGCAAAAAAGAATAATTGCTGTTTGTTCTTTTCCTAGAGATCATAGTACCTAATTGTATATTTATCTTAAAGAAATAATGAATCATTGAAAATGTTATTCCTCTGTTAGTCTTGTAATACAGTGGAAGATTTTAAGTCTCCGGTAGAGATACAGTGAAATGAATAGTGTATTCTTTAACCCTCCAAATATGTTTACGTTGTTGATCTTTTTTTTTTTACACATATGTCATATTGCATCTTCTTTTATACTATATGCAACATCGTATACCTCTGTGGTGGCCTTGAGGTGAATGTCAGCCTGATTGCAAACAAGGCTTCCATTTGAGTGGTTTCTATCATTACTTTTGTTATCTTGTTTTTGTTTGTCTTTACCCAGCCATTCCTACCTCACACTTTTTGCAAGTAACTTTAGACAAAAAATATTGTATGGTTGGCCTTTTTTATGTTATCCTGTCATCACAGCACTGTGTTTGCATGGAGGAGGAAGTACTGGTGCAACTTGTTCCTTTACCTTTTGATCTTAAGCACATCAAAACATTTACTACAGTAGTCTTTGATTAAGATATTTGTGAGTGTGATCTTTGTGTTTTCATTTATCTGGTATCTACTGTAGAGAGAAAATGTACATAGAGATGATTGTAAAGTTATAAAGTCAGAAGTTCTTAAAAGCTAGTTGCTTAATTTTAGAGAATTTACAATGCTACTGCTTTAATGAGAGGAAAGCAAATAATGTTTAACTTTGTGTATTAACATGATTTTCCTCTTTGTTTTCTGTTTTCTTTCAGGAGAGGAATAGAAACAAACAATAACTGTATGGAGATATCCTGCTAGAATTACAACACTAATGATGTAGACTCTGGAAATGCCTAATATGTCTAAGAAGACGTTATTAAAGCTTTTTTCTGCTTAAGGTGACATCTTTGAACACTTTAACACGAAATTGACTCTTCTTGTAATGGTTCTCATCAGTGCATCTGCCCTTATACTCTCTCACCAAACACACTTGAGAACTGTACCTTCGTCAAGCACTTTCTGTCCTGAAGCTTTTACCAGTATCTGCTGTCTTTTGTATTTATGCATCCTAGCTAAGGCACAGGAGACTGAACGAATGCAAGGATTCATTAACTCTTTGAATTTGTTAAATACTAACATTTAACCATTAGAAGTGGTTCAATGATGTGAGATTCACATTGCTTCAACTTAATTTTTTTTCTTTGTAGTTTTTTTAATTGTCAGATTTTAGCTATTCAACAGATTAAAAGCAAATCATGCCATATTTAGTCCTGGAGTAAAACTCAAGTCTAAATGTTCATGTGAAAATTATTGTAGTAATCTTTTAAAATGGCAAAGCAACTTTAAGCTGCAGTTTAGCCAAATGAAACGTAACATAAAATTATATTAGAATGACATTTCCCTTGTTTCAAACTGTTTGGTGTAAGAGAATATTAATATGCAGCTTGGTGGACACCACCTGTTAATGCACATTTCTTTATTTTTTTTTCTGTAACATGTATACCGAAAAAAGTGCATTTGTCTGAGGAACTGTTTGTTTGCTACCACTCAATGAATCTCAGTTTTGAGTAAATGTACCTCAGTCTAAATCAGACTTTTTATGACCTTTATAACTACATTTAAAATCTTTAATTCCTATTTCTGGGTGTTTGCAAGCCTGACAGATTGCTATCATGAAAGTGAAAATTTACTCCTCTAGGTGATTCACTAGCTAAATAAACATAATTCTTGTTTAGCAAGCATATACTGTTCTCAAAGTTTGTTTCATTTTCCCAACATTGAGGTGTTTTCCCCTGTCTACTGTTAAAAATATTGGGAAAAAAACAAAACGAAACACCCTTGATCCATGGAGAAGACATAGCCATTTTGTCAAGATTTTTGTTAGAGAACAAGGAATTTTAGATACATATTAAACTGGTTACTGCTTCACTAGCTATTAACTCCTCAAATTGTATCCTTTGTTTCAGTTTATGTAGCCACACACATTCTATCTTCTGGAAGAGAATATTAGAAAAATGTTAAGCAGGTGTATTGACTGTATGAAATACTGAACAGCCTGTACCAAACTCCGTGGATAGCTTTCTCTTTTTAGAAAGACAGTGTAGAAGTCAGATATGTTATAGCTTAAAATAGCAATATGGCATATTATTTGAACGTTTCATGTCTTAATGTCCAGCACAGATGTTTATATTGTTTTGAGCCCTTTATTTACAGATTCTGGCAATCAGTATGAATTGTGAATGAACAGTATGAAATGAACAGTAATGAAACTTAAGTGGTATAACTTTGTTTTGAATACAGACTATTTTGCTGGATTTTAGTTTTTCTCTTCTCAGGCCCTAGCTTTCTTCTGAATTTGCAGTCAATACATGTTATTTCTTACTCATAATTTTAAATATTTGAGAGAGAGGAATAGCAGATACGAACCTTAATTTTTACTGCTCGTTTTCTGCAAACTCAGAAGGGAAGCTGCTTTCATATTTTGGAAAGAAGCGGCAATCTCACTTAAATGCAGATTAGGTGAGGAAGGAAAAGGCTAAGCTCTTATTATGTGAGGAAACTAGGAGAGAATTTTCGAGCCCCAAACCTTATGAAATTGGCTTGAGCCCCAAAATCCCTGCTTCCCTGTTTTTGTTTCTTGCTAACAAATTTTGTAGGTATGTTTCCCTCTGTTGGCTGACCTATGGATTACTCCCTGTTATTCCAACTGTGACTGATCATTTGAAGTGGCAAAGATCAATATTCAAAGAATGTAGTCCTTCTGATAATCCTTCAAGGGATCAGCATGCTTCTACTTCTTTGTTGCAAAAATATCAGGAAAATGCACAGATGTTTCCAGTTAAAAGAAAGCTACTGTTAGTCAGGTATTCGGGATTTGATTGCATGTGCAACCTTACTTTGCTTCTGCTGCACTATTCATATTTTTGCAGACTTAAAGTATTTCCTGCTTTACCCCTTGCCTCTTTTATTCTATAGCATGAGCATTGCTCTGGGATTGAATCAGGCTTAGAATAAAATGAGTTTGTTACTTTGCAGACTCTGAAAGCTTGGCAAATGAGAAGGGATTGTAACAGAAGGAGGTGATCACATTTAGAGAGCTGTGACAGTTCTTATGCTGTTCCAGGATTGTTAGTTGATCTACAAATAGAAGAGTTTAATTGCTGATGGTATTAGTCATGTTGTGACCGACTTGCAGACTGCTGAGAGTTTAGTATGTGCAGCTGAAATTAAAAGGAGTTTTATGTGCATATAAAGTGCTGTAAAAATAGTATATACTGTTGTAATATACAGCTGTGGAGTGCTGTACTGGTTAATGGACACATGACACTGCTAGCCTTCAGCTTCCTTATGCACGAGCTATTTTCCTCCAGAAAGAAAAGGAATGGTGCTTAATATCTCAAATAAATACAGAAATACTTTTTTTGGTCTCTTTTTTTTTTTTTTTTTTCAATACAGTGAAGCTGTGTTAATGGCTGCTTGCTAACAGTGAAATTGGTAGAACCCTGCTTCTTTTCCTGATTCTACCTCCGTGTCAGCATTTGTTTTCCTGTGGTCCATACTGAACCAGTTAAACCAGCAGAAAATTTCTTAACTGTCTGAATAGTGAGGTTAAACAATTATGGGGAGATGGTGGGAGGGAAAGGAAGGAGGCTTTTCCTTTCAGGAGCAATGCTGAACAGGCGTGCTGCATTGTAACTACATGTTCACCAGTTGACAAACCATATACAGTAATATTATGAAAACTGCAGAAGATAACTGCCTTCACCCCCCCCATTTTCCCCCCATGGAAAAACCCAAAAAGCTGTTTTTAGTGTAAGATTTTGTTAGCATACAGTGAAATAAAATGTTATTGCACCTCTAGTGCAGAAAGAGGGTAAAAATGCTGAGTATTTTCCATTTTGAGTACTTTTCCACTTAACACATCTGACAAGTCAGAGAGAGGATTGCTGAAAGACTTGACCTGCCTTATTGTACAAATTGAGACAAATCAACGTTGTGTGAACTTTGCTAATCTTGATGTCTTGTCTTTGTAATATCAGCATCTTTAACGTAGGGGGTTTTTTGGTGTTTGACAAGAAATAAACCCTGTCAATTGAATGCTCAGGTTGCTGACTTAAGCAAAACATAGGTGCTACTTTATTATTAAAAGACTTGGATTGGGAAAACCTCGATATTCACAGCTAGACAAAATTCACTGCTTCGTGTCTTTTGTTTTTCTAGGCTTAATTTTATCAAGTACCATTTTTTCTGTATATCCTCTTGCTTTTTTCTCCTTGGATACTCTGACAGTTTCAAAGCACTGCTGTGAAGTTTAGATGCAAAATCCCCTTACCAAAATCATTTTCATCCCAGACAAATCCACCAAACATTGAGCTTTTTAGTCAAGTGCAAAAAAAACCAACCAAACAAAACTTGGCATATAGGAAAAAGTATATTAGTTATTTTTCATTACTTAGTCAAAATTCTGTTTTGAAGTTTCTTTCTATGCAGTATAAGTGTTTCCACACCTGAAACATGTTCTTTTAAACAAATTCTTTTGATTTCAGCACATCTTCCTTTTTCCTACTTGAAACTGCCAATTTCACTGAAAACATTGAAGCAACAGTGTTTAGAATTCCATAAATAGCAGTTATCTTTGTTTTGGCCCTTTTGCAGCTAAGTTTCTGAAATTATTGTTAGTTCTTTCACAAGAACATATTTAAATATTTGAGATGATTCTAGTAGAGTGTGAAAATCCAGTGTGGAACATTTTCTAATTTTTTTTGCTGCACTCATTTTTAAATAAATAATCCCAGGCATTCAAATATAAGTAACTCTTTATGAAGAAATGACTTTCATGTGGTTTTCAAAGCCATTTGAACTAATTTTTGCTGCCATTTTATATTATGGAACTACACTCCTACTTTCTATGTCTTTATTCTTTTGACAGGTGGAGGTCAATATAATTTAATGATAAATTGAGAAAATAAGAGAAGTTCTATTCAGTTGCAAGAGAAGCTGGTTTACATTTTTGTTTTTATATAAATTAGTGTACAATGACTTAAATGAAGATCTTGCATGACAATTGACAATTTGATTTGAATTTTTTTTTTTGAAACTTTCAGTGAAAATAACCTCTTCATGTTCTCATTTAATCTATTTTCAGCCTGGCATGTAAGCTGTAGTTTGTGGGAGAGGAATGAATTATTCCATGAGTTATAGGAAACTTAAGTAAAGTTTGGCTTCATTTAAAACTATAATACTAGTGTACAGCTGACATGTTTTCATCAAAGCATCTGTTCTATATTGTCTATTCTACTTTATATACTTGAATAAAGTGCATTTGAATATGGTGAATACTGGCCTTTCAGTTCGTGAAATTAAATTTCTAACTATTCCAGGCTTTTGACAGTATTTAACTTCCCGTAAAAATCCTGAAATGTTAATTATATATACTCATTGTTCAGGGATCTCTAAGCCAAATGCTACTAATAACACATGTAACATTTGTTTATTAATGTTCCATTATATGCATAATGTTTGTTACCATTTATCTGACATAGTCCTTTCCCAGATGTAGAAGTCTGACAATAGAAGTCAGGCACAAGTCGGATGTCTCTTCCAGTTTCCCTCTGCATTGCACAAGGAACATCTGCAGTAATGCAAGCAGAGAGCATAAATGGGTTGGTCTTCAAGTATCTTCCTCCAGAATTTCACTCTTAGTTAGACCTTTGGGAAGCAATGAATTCCTTTCTTCCATCTAAGAAAGCATTCCTTTTCATTTCCCCATTCCTTTTGGGATGACTCCAGAGTCTGTGGCTACCTTGGGAAGCGTGGCCACAGATGCTTTTTCTGAAATCCACAAAAATGTTCCCGACTCAGTGATTTCCCTTTTTGGACAAAAGAAATCTGCTAGCAGAGTTTTGTTTTGGTTTGTTGCAGTCTGTTTGCCACAGGAATTGCTAAATTTGGTTTCCCACATGGTGAAGGCCAATCTTTTTAATCTAACTCTACAGTATGTTCTTTTGGAAGGTGGAGAGAGGCATTGTTTCATTCAAATTTTGAAGAGCGTATAGTTATTTCCGTGGAAGGATCTGCCCTGGTTGTTTCTTTGGATTTTAGGGGTGGTGATAACTGATGTGTTAACAGTGGGAGTTGATAAAACTGTTTGTATATCCTCTGTGCATCTGCTCTTGTCATCTTAATACTGAATTTATTTCCTTTGCCTGTAAGATTAGTTTGTAAAACTTGAGAAACTTATTTTTTGTTTTTAATTTCATCCACTCAGGCTATAACATTTCATCTGCCTGCACGAGTTGATGTGCGTCTTGAGAATGAAGTGGATGTTCATGTAATATGAAACAAAATACTCTACATTGATGATTGTATTTTAAGTTGAGCTTGTGGGCTTTCAAATAAACAAGCTGTCTGTGTCCTTGTACATGAAACGTTATACTTTAACCTTGAACTCTGAATTGATGCTTTTTTTTTCTTGTTCTGCGAACATCTGAAAGAACCTCAGATGTTTAAAACCAGAAACCCTTGTTTTATGCTTAGTCTGGGAATAAAAATATCTAGGCTAAGCAAGGTAAGGGAGGTATAGCTAAACTCCATCTCATGCTAAACTCGTACATTTCAACAAAATGGTAAGATAAAAGGTTGTGGGTCTTTCATCGTTGAATGTAATCGTATATCTAATGTTAAAACAACAACAACAAACAAAACATTATTTTGCAGACATTAGCGTATGCAACTGCTGTTTAATAATAGCCAAAATCTTCAGTATTTAGATCAGTTCAGTGTAGCAGCTATGTAAATGATGGAAGGACTGAGATCTTTTTCTAAGTATACAGAATTTTTAAATTGGTTAAAATTCAGATGTTTGTTTCTTGCAACTGAGATATATTAGATGTGAAATCTACCCCTCTTCAGCCAGTCCTCTAGAAAATGTTACTACTAAATTCTTTATTTTTCAAACACAAAAGGCTGCCAACTTATTTTACAACTGCTTAAGTGGCTTGCAGCTTAGTTCTCATGAGATGCTTCACTGGGTCTTGTGAGTGTGGTGCTTCATCAGAAAATGTGTAAAATTGTATTTAAATTCTTCAAGTTAATGTAAATTAATTGCTATTAACTTGAGCTGTATTCCACTTCATATTTTAATATTATGCTTGGTCTTTCTGTTGTATTGAATGTCCTCTTTAATTTAAACAATACCATATGCAGAACAATTTGGAGAAGGTTTTAGTTCCTGAAATCTATGCTTATTTTAAATGTTAATAAATAACTATCTTACGTGCCCTTTGGGTTTCCAGTGAGTATTGATGATTTCTTGGCAAATTAAAAGGTCGAAGATAGAGACAGGAACACTTGTCCTGGGAAGTGGATAAAATGGAGTACCACAGTGAACTGCTCTTCAACATGAAGAATGTTAGACACATGTAGTAGTGCTGTGGAGTTCGTTATTCACTCATGCTTCAGTCTTCTCACTGCTGGAAAAACATTTTGAGCAAAGAATTAAAGTGTAGTAAGTACACATAGAATACCTTACTCCAGTTGAACTCCTAACTTAGTCTGGTTGTCTCCTTTGATTATCTCATAAAGCACTTTCACTTTTCTCTCAATGTGATGATTTTGGTCTTGGATTTTAGTACTGGGGTTAGAACTCCAGTATAAGGTTCTCTACTTTACGTTTTTTTTAGAATAAGTTGTATTTTTACTGAGGCTTTGAAGGTTAATGGTGTTCTGCATAGGTCATGGCCTGTCCCTGTCTATCTTTCTGCAAAAAGCTGCCATTGATGTTTTTTAGACTTCCTCCTGATTTCATGGTCGGTGATGTTTCTATTTTTGTTTATGTTGAGTTGTTCATCTATTCAAATATTATTGCTTTTCAAGTACTATTGTAGTTCTATAAATAATTATTAGTCTTTGGAGCAGGTTATATTGGTAAGTTGCATCATTTTTTAGCCTCATGCTAATTACATGAGAAAATAATGAAATATGATTAAGCAATTTCTGTGATTGTTGTATTAAATAAAAACCAAAGGTTTCCCAAACAAACCCGTATTTTGAACACATTCATCACAGGTCTCTCTTTCAACTTCTAGCTGGCTTGCTGTCTGTATGGCACTAAGTACTTTTCAGGCAGCCTGAAAAAAACTTTCTGCTTTCTTCAACTGTGATAGACTTTGTCACTTAGTATCTTTAGATCTAAGAATGAGATTGCAACATAAATCACGTTGAAGGAGCATTGCCTGCTTTCTCTGCAACAGAAAATTCACTTGAAAGGACACCTCAACATTCTACCTTTTCATGTTTTCCTCCCTTCCTCACAGTTGCAGTAATCATAGCTGTGGTATGTAGAAGAATGAGCTGTTGGTTTATTTGTTTGCAGCAAGTGGGCGAGATGATGGGAAATCTTTCAAGCAAATTAGGAACAGATGGAATTGTGTGAAACTTCCACCTGCAAGATGCAAACACCAAGAAAATCTGAGGTAAAAGGAAGTTGAAGATAAACTCTCCAGATGTATTCTGATGTACAATTCTAGTGATTACAAAGAATAAAACACTTGTTCAGTTGGGAGAAGTTCAGAATGTTTCAATTTTCTTTATTCTTTCATAAAGCTGGAAGGTATTTCTGAGCCCTTCCTTCTACATCCTCAAATCCTTCCAAAAAAAAAAACCAAAACCAACAAAAAACCAAAAACAAACAAACCTACAAGCATTGAAAGAAAAAGTTTGTGTAATACAAAAATTGGAATGAATTAGTTTAGAAGTTTGAGAGACATAAAACAACGTACAAAGAAAAGCATCAGTCTGAGATGCTGCTATGTGAGTGACTGGAAAATAATGCTGCTGTCTTGTCAAGATGAGTGTGGGCAAAGAGGCTTTAAAGGCAGCTTCTGACTGTATAAGTTCTCAGATTGAATGAATTGCTGTGTGTTAGATTTGTGCTTCTCAAAAGGTAAGGCAGATCTGAAATGAGACCTTCCCTGCTGCAGAGTATTTGTCTTTCAAATGATGCATAAAATAAATGATTCATGCAGGGGAGAGAAGTAACCTATCTGTAACAGATTAGGAATTAGTGAACCTCTTCTAATCTTAATGAAATACTTTGAATCTGTGCTACAGGCAAAGTCAAACTTGTCTTTTGAGTTTTGACTTACTGCCTTGCCTGTTGTGCTGTTCCTGGCGCGTGGATCAGTGATGACTGCAACATTTATTCCCTTTGGGGTTCTCTTATTCTTGCATTAAGAAATGTGGTCTGCTAATGGCTGTTGTGGAGCAGAAGTGGGAGACTTTCAGTAAGAGAGCTTTGTTTGTTCTCAGCTGCTCGGGAATATTCTGCATATCTAAGGCAATGAGCTACAGAAAATTCTGTATTTATTTAATTTTAGGCCAAATTTGATTTGACAGTGCTGTGGGACAGTGCTGGGATAATTGTGTGTTGAGGTGAATAGAACAGAATAGCAGCTTACTGTGCTGTACTTCTAAGTCAATCAATGTGGTAAGACCTATTTAAATAAACCAGATAATTTATTTTTTCCTTAATCCTGGTATCAAACAATTTGAATACTGCTGGAGAAAATTTGTCACTGTCTTGGCACTCAAGTCAATCCTGAACATAATGCTTAAAGCATTTATTTCTACAAACATTGGTGTGCGATATCTTGTGTATTTTAAGAGGAAAAATCTTCAGCTGAAATGCACAAATGTAATGCAGTAATTTTCACATTTATACTTATATATTTATATATATACTTATATATATACTTATACATTAGCAGGCATCAATTCACCTACATTTAACTGGTAGCATGATCATCTTATTACAGCAAATCACATTTTCTGCAGTGCAGTTGAAGGTTACGCAAAGGTGAGGCACTTGCACCAGACATTTCACAAGTGGATGTCCCTGGACTTGAAAGCTTGTAATTAAGACATACTAAGGAAGTGGAGATGGTTGAATGTATTACTGTTTTTTGTTGTGGCACTAGACAATTTAAAAAGAAATTAGTGGTGGCAGGATGCATGGACACTTGGGGAAGGACAGCAAAAGAGCAGTTAGGGACTGAGAAGGGTACAGTGGGGAGGTATTGGGTGACCCATGGATATGTGGGTGTGGAAATGGGTCCAAAGGATTTTGTAATGAACTTGGTGATGTTAAGTGGGGATTTTTCAGTATTAAGATTTATTAAGCTGGAGGAGGAAAACTGTGGTGTGGTGGATATTGATTACATCATGCAGGTAGGAGGAGGGAGGTGCAAGCATGGGTCTCAGCTCAAGAGATGCAACTCTGCACAAAGGTAAAAGCTTGACATTCAACCTCTTCTGCCTGAGGAAGGGCTGGTAAGTAATTTACCCACTAATCTGCTAGCAAAAGTCAAAGAAGAATGAGCTTTGTGCTGCTTTTCAAATGCAAGAGTACTGACTGACTCAAGGGAGGATTGCATCTCTAACTATGAAATTCTGCAGGAGAGGTTAACACAGCTTCAGTCTTTCCTTGTCAGCTAGCTCCTGCCACTAACACAAATCTCACTGGCTGATTTGGACCCAATGTTGAAATTCTTCCAATCCCTATTGGAAGCTCCAACATTGCAGAAAGTTCTGGGGCAATGTTCTTTTTAAGTAAAACGTCTTCATTGACTTAAGTCCAGTCCCTGGTCAATGGTATTACTAGTGTTAACACCCAATACAGTTAATATAAAATCTTACTGAAGTATGATCCTAAGCAATCATGTTGGAGTCTTTACTCCATTACCTTACAAATTAATCAAAATATAGCCTGTGAGAAATGCTGATTAAATTTCACTGGGATCATTTTTCTTCTTTTTTAATCGAAGTTGTGTAAACACTTGTCTTAGTGTTTGTAACTGTGCTCAGGAATGATCTTGTAAGTAAATGCATGCAGTAGGTAAATAGAACTGACTCATTCTAATGCTTGAACAGGTATCCAGAAAGTAGGAAGGTACTTTCGTCCTAAATTTAAATAAGGTCTAGAAGTTTGCATAATTGGGCAGATTTTTTTTTTTTTCAGATATTTTACAATGAAAAGTTTCCCACTCATGTAAGAATGAATACATGAGTTAGACCACAAATCTAACTAGTCTGATGTCCCTGACCGCAAGCTATTCTGAATGCCTGTAAAACATCTTAAGAGTAAAGACAGCTTAAGCTGTGCCTCTTGTATGCTCTCCTGGCCTCCGACTGGCTGAGGATTTCTAAATCAGGACCTCTTCTGCATTTTGTTGCAGTGACTTCAGTTACTTTATGATTTGCATTTGTTACATAAATTGTTTGGTGCAACTTCAGTACACTCAGAAAATCAACAAAAGGAGGAAAATTCTATCTTGTTCACTTTTTAGTATTAATATATGTGAAACAGAACCATGACTCATTTGACAGATAAGAACAAAAGAGCCCATTGAGAACTTTCTCTAAGCACTGAACTAAGCATGGATTTTCTCCCTTAAATAGAATATTAACCAGATACGAAAAATATCGAGATGATAAACTGTTATTTTATAGGAAAAATGGCGCTTCCTTTTCAGAATTAAGTCTATACTGTACATGACAGAAAGAAGATTTTTTTAGAAAGTTTTAATTAACAAATGTCTAAAAGAACAGTCCGCAGATTTTCCATGCTGTCTTTCCCCTGGAAAAATCCATCATGACTCCAGCAACTAGTTACCTTTGGAGAGAACTTGGTTGACGTTTCCAGCTCTAAATGCATTTGATGTTCCAGAGGATACACATGCACCAGCAACCTCCAGTAGAACTAAATTTAGCAGTTAGATGGGGGCTGCACTCCCACTGAATCAAGTGCTCCTGTCCCTGAACAGAGACAAGATGTGCTTAACGCTGGGTTAGTTACTGGTTTGAGTTCATTCCTATTCATTTCTTCCCTTGTGCTCATGTCAGTGCGTGTGGAAATTAGCATAGGAGAACCTGCTCCACAGTGAAAGTCGGGTTCTTTGCTGTTAGCTGAACTTCATTCGCTGGAGGAGATACTTTCTGTAATAAAGAAACGGTGCTTAGGAACCTTGGCTTTCCTTCCAGAAACTTCTGTTCCATAAAAGGGCTGAGATGCTCTTGGGTGTTGCCTCTTCTGAGCTGCAGATTTTAACCCACACAGACACACAGAATCGTAGGGGTTGGAAGGGACCTCCAGAGATCATCGAGTCCAACCCCCCTGCCAAAGCAGGATCCCTACACCAGGTCACACAGGTGAGTGTTCAGCCACACAACCCGAGTGTTCAGCCTTCTTTTTTGTAGGAGATTGAATTGCAAGTGACAGCTATACCAGAATTTACACAGGGCTCAGATTATTCTAATACTGATATAAAGACCAAGTGAACTACTTGTGGAAGAGTGAGGCATAATGAGGAAAAAAAAGCCACCAAAACCAAGATCATAGTCTTAGGATATTGCAAGTGATCATTTGGTCAAATTTCATTGTACGCCTCAGTTGCACAGAAACCTGCTGCTCCTAGCTATGACTCCATGTGTGTTACCCACTGCTACAGCAGGATCAGGGCACTTCTAAGCCTCGGTTATGTGCCAGTAATGAGGAGACGTCTTGACCTGACAGGGGTTAGGAAACAAACTGATCAATCATGCAAAAGATAAATTTCACAAACTTCTACTGTTTCACTCTTTCTGATACTCACTTGATCCTAAGTCAGGATAATTCTGACAGGCAGAGTTTGGAATACATACAAGAGCTTGAAGGTAGAGGCTCCTTCCTAAAATGCCACAGACGATGAACTTGTCATTTGCTTGCATCTACTAATTGTACTCCTACTACCCCCTTGCTTTTCCCCATCCAGTATGTTGCAAGGATGGGTACAAGTGTGCTACACTTTTTATGGGGGGGACTTTGTGATATCACCAGTTCTTTCATGAAAATTGAATTCCATTCAACCCCACCAGCTAAGAAAGCCTGCTGGTAAACCAGAAGGCATGCAACTGGAACACTGAGCTGGAGGAAATATTCAACTTCTTGCAAACATGTCAGAAGATTAAATCCGAATGGTACGTAGACAGCAAACACGGACTGCTCTGTTGTATTTATGTATTCAGTAGCACTATGGAGCACATACTAGGAATCTTGATTTATCTTTCTTTAATGCTCTAAGCTAGATTTTTCTGCTGGTGCCTCTATAAAGTCTCTACCTCTGTAAATAGCAAACGTAAATAGCAAACTTCATCAGTTTATTAAAATCCAGGTAAAACCAAACTTCATTTTTCTTGATGTAGGCTTTGATTGCAACAAACCTTGATTGTAAGCAAACTGAAGGCATTTTTGTGATCATAGGAATGCATTTTTATTTTAAATATGAAGCAAATATATTGGTATTGTTTGGGTGTCCTTCACTTGAAATATTCCAAAAGCTCATTCAGCTATTTCTTGGCAGATTAGGATGCTCCGCCTCCAAGCTATATCTGCTGCATTAGAAATATTATCGAAATTTGAATAGGTAGAATTTAATGCGTGAATTTAGCATAGTAAAACTAGAGGGCACAGCCATTTCCTGATAAGAAGTAGCTGGTAATAAATAGGAGTGCTTGTATAGATTTACTTAAAAACATAAACTAGGCTTGCTTCCTTTTGATGAATTAATCTTCTATGATAAGAATGTACTGGGAAAAAGTAAAAACAAAGCAAGAGTTGAAATCTATAGAGAAATTTTTCTATGCCGAGGATGTGGGAAGAATAGAAACAGTGATTTTTGTCATGTTTCCTGGAAAGGGTGATGGAAAGACGAGTCTGGGTATAATTTTAAGGCAAAATGAGAATGTAACTATGTATCACTCTTTGAGGAGAGAGAGAAGGGACTGCCTTCCACAAGTTTAAATGCACATCAAATAAAAGGAAGAGTAGGTGCAACATCCAGCAATCTCAGTTCCACCATTGGATAAGTGAAATGCCTTTTGGCTATTTAAGTGTATGGGTCTAAGTATGATTTAGGCAAATGCACCAAGAATGCAGATGCTGAGAGTGTATGGAGAAAAGCTATTGCTGTTCTTGGCCATGACAGAAGCTGCTTAATTTAGAACCATGAGACCATCAAATGCTGCAGTGTACGAGGGGTAAATATAGCTCTCAGACTTGGAGGTATCGGGTTCTGTGTGGTAGAGAGACAGAAGCAATTGGGGCAAATTGTAGAATGGAAATACTCACTGCATCCATTCCACCAACCTCATGCACCAAATATGCTTTGGGGAAGCATTAACAGGATGTGTCCCTAAGTAATATTTATTCTTGCAGGGCTGTCAAGGTCAGGGGAGCTCTCCTTGTGGATGAAGAGAATGAGTCCCTCCTCAGCGGTGATGCGCCTGAGATGGTTTTCAGAAATGGTCAAAAAGGGAAATACTCAAGTATTTTCGACTTAGACTTCTAGATTTTGTCTGAGTGCTGCAGAAAGTGGGCAGATGTTTGGAACTGAAACTGGTTCTTTCAAGGGACTTGAGGCTTGGAGATTACCACTCAGCATCAGTGCAGGGGTAGCAGACGTCACCCTGAGCTGCTTGGTAAGGCTGTGGGCTGCTCTCTGTTCTGCCTCTAGGACTGTTTTCATAGCTCCGAAATATTTCTGTTACTCTCTGGTACAGCTAAATCATGCAAAGAGGTCTGGGTTCACCAGAAACAAAATCCGTCTCTCTGTTGGCAGTTAAATCCAGCTCAACTCCCAAGCTGATGACAGACATGATAAACTATTCATAAACATTGTTCCCTGATTCTGGTATGCAGGCTTGAAGGGATGCTGCTGTTCCAGTCCTGGGGAGCAGGTGTTTAGTTGTACTTTGGGGAAGTTGCTTTCAAATAAAGGTCTCTTTTTCTCTCTAGAGCTGGTGTGAGTAACGTGTGAAAACGCCAGATACTGACTGGAGAACTTGAAACTTCTGAGACGTGACAGCAGAGGGAGCCATTGAGATTTGTTTTGCTTCTCTTACAAATGAAAGGGAAAAAAAAAAAAAAAAAAAAGATTTTAAGCTGGTTTCCCTTCAACATAGGGATCTAGGAAAAAATTCCATGATATTTCAGTACACTTTATGTTAGTGTTACTGTCAGTATTGAGCTGCTTCAGAGATCTGAGCTTCGGAGCGGCTTTCTAAATAAATTTGGAGAGCATTAACTTTGTGGAGCAATCAATGTTATAAATTCATCACGTGTATGCACTCTCTACTGGAAAATACAGTATTGTTTATTAAGACCTGCACCATAAACATGAGTTGTCTTTAGCCAGTGTTGATATCTATCAATATTTCTTTCTACTGTTCCGTATTTATTTCAGTCTATCTATCCTGAATGCTTGACACCTGGAGCTGTGTGGGCTTTACAGAAACATTTCCAAAAGCAAGATAGATATGTGTAAAATGTGTTCCTGCCTTTTTAAGGCTGTATTAACATACAGACTATGGCAAAAAAAAAGTAAAAGAGAAAGGCATTTGATTTTTTTTTTTTTCTTCTCAATTATTCTTGTTACCTGATGGAAAGAGCAGCAAAAACTGCTGGTCCAGGAAATCCACAACCACGTGGAGGCAGATGCTCCCTGAATCAAACAGTGTGGCACATACAGTGTGTGTGGGGGAGAGAGAGAGAGAGAAGTGCAGGGCAAGGAGGTGGGCATGGAGCTGATCCATGCCAGAATCCAGGCATCTCTGCTCCTGTAGACCAGAACTAGATTAGAATGTCTGTTTCAGAGTGTTTTCCATGCTCAGCACCTTTTATTTGCAGCAGGAACCTATGATCATGGAATTTCCTGTACTCTAGCTTTGAGTAGTAGTAGGAAGAATACATTTCTTCATGACAACAACTATTTAGTTATCAGATGAATGCATATCAATTTCAGAATGCAGGTATTTCATTTGAAGTCATTCAGATTATTCATGCTCATTTTCCTGGTGCACTGAAATCTGTATAGTTCTGCCAAATCTTTGAAATCAGTCTACAATTCAGTCCAAATTGTGAAATATTTATTTGCTGTACATTCTGTATGGCAATTTTGTTATGCGCTATTGCATTGATATTATTGGTGCTTTACTTATGCTAAATTCAGGCATTGTACATTCATCATTTAGGAAATGCATATTTTCAGAAGGCAGGACCTTTTGCAGGAGAAGTTAAAGATATTTGAATATTGATTCTTTTATTTATTCCTTTATTTCCTCCTGTGAATAATCCTTGAGGCCTCTTCCAACCCAACCCATTCTATGAATCTATGATTTACTTGTAAGTAGTTATAATACAGTGAGATTTTCAGCAAGTAAGTTTTTTTCTTGAATCTTCTTATCCTAAAGTAGATTTACATTATGAGAGTGCTCTTAAGTAAAACAACCCTCATAAATTCTTCATGATTTGTTTTCATTCTTGCTCCCACACATCTTAATCAATTTAATCAATTTTAAATCAAATTCTACATTTAGGTGGTGGAGTATATTATCATTTTTGTCTTAGAATTACAGCAATCATTTGTCTATAGATTCTTATCACTGACTTGAAATATCTCCTTAGCTGAGAATGGAAGAAAAAAAAAAAAAAAAAAAGAAATAACCTGAATTTCTAAGGACTTACAAATAATTTAAACCACTACATTGAAGAATGAAAAAAATAATAACCTCTAGATAATCATAAATGATGAGAAAAGAACCATGAGGAATTCTGGAGACTATTCCAAAGATTTGGATTTATATACAGATTTCCAGTATATAACAGGAGGTGTAACCTTTCCTTTGACTTTAGTAGTTTGTTGATATAGTCTATTTTTATTTTTTTTTCCTTCAAACTAATCATGCCATTCTTAATTCCTAGACCGAGCATCAAAAGAAAGCTTGGGTGCTCTGGCATGTCTGTCTATTGTAATTACTTTCTTAAATATTTTTTCATGACAGGTTGTCCTTGTTAAGTTCCAACTGTTGTGTAGTAATATAGACTACAGCATAGTACTATGCACTGCAATAACCTTGCTCTTTCCATGTTTAATTATCCTTATTACCTTTCGGATGTCTGGATAGCTTTCAGTTATGGCTTCTAAAATTATGAGGTTGATGCTGAAACTCTGTCACTTCTTGCAAATGTGATATCTGACCTTCGTGGCTATATTCTGCCACTGGAGCCCAGAGAAAAGCAACTTGTCATTTTCATTCCAGTGGGTAGATGTATGCTCACAAGATAGGCTGAAAGTTTGTAGAACTTTAGCAACTGCTGTTTGTAAGCAAAAAAACTAAGAATCGATCAACCCAATTTACTTTTTTATTTGAACTAATGCTGACTGATTTTGAGCACTGAAGGTATTAGTCCTCTGTGGTCTGTTCTTTCATGGATGTAGCCTGTGGATCAGAAACAGTGGTTCCCTATTGTAGATACTGAGCTGTCTTTTTGCTGTTTATTTCAGACACAAAGTCTCAGAGTTCAGCTCTGGTGCCTGGAGACTTGCGTTGCTCCTCAGATTAAGGTCTTACCTGGGCAACTGGCATCAAAGGTTGCTGTTGACTAGATTTACTAGATTACTAGGTTACTAGATTTCTCAGAGGTTCCCACTTTGTCCATATGATCTTTCATGTCCTTCAACTTGAATTATTATTAAGAAAAACTGAGAACTACTTCAATGCCAGATGCTGTTTCATGAAGGTTGGTCATGTTTTCAACTCCCAGGAGCTGTTTAAAAACTTCAGTGCACCTAAAGTACTTGGGTTTAGTCAGGTTTGTTTTCGCATGATTAATTCTGTCTTCATAGAATTCCAAGGGTTTTTTTTTTGAAACTCATTAATTGTACGATCATTCGTAGATGTAGAAGCAAAGAGTAGAAGTTCTCATTGTAGTTATACAAACAGTGAGTTGGAGTAAGGTTCTCATTTAAGCTAGAGGAATTTATTATGTCACATGTATGAGAATTTTTGCCTTCAGAATTTAGTTTTCTTTCTCAGAATAGCTACAAATAAAATATATAATCCAGCTACTCTTTAAAAGATGTTATGCATCTGATGTTATTCATAGTTATTGTACTTATTGCTATCTAACATATTACCAGTTATTTTATGCCACTTCATTGCAAAAGAATTCTCATGGTATGCAGTCAGGACAGCTGCTTCCTAAATTATTGATCTAGGGACCTTTTACAAGAATTGTAGAGCACTACTCTTTGAAAAGTGGGGTGAAAAAGATGCAGCTAGTTGCATTATATTGGATGTCATAGAATCACAGAATTGCTCAGGTTGGAAAAGACCTTGAAGATCATTGAGTCCAACTACAATCTAACCATACTACCATAACTCTAACAACCCTCTGCTAAATCATGTCATTGAGCACCACATCGAAATGGGTTTTAAACACATCCTGGGATGGTGACTCAACCACCTCCCTGGGGAGCGTATTCCAGTGCTTTTTGTAAAGAAGTTTTTCCTGATATCCAACCTAGACTCACCCTGGAGCAATTTGAGGCCATTTCCCCTCATCCTGTCACCTGCCACCAGAGAAGAGACCAACCCCACTCTCACTGTCATCACCTTTCAGATATTGGAAGAGAACATTATGGTCCCCCCTCAGCCTCCTTTTCCCCAGACTAAAAAGCTCCAGTTCCTTCAGTCTCTCCTCATAGGCCATATTCTCCAAGCCCCTCACAAGCCTTGTTACCCTTCTTTGGACCTGCTCCAGCACCTCAGTGTCCTTTCTGTACTGATTATATAGTTTCAATGGGCAGCATAATAACAGGTAACTTTGCCATCATCATATCACCCAATTATTTTAAGCTTTAGATTAGCCACTTTCTGAATGGGAATAGCAATGCTTCATGATCTGAAGAGTGAGCTAATTCCACTAAATGGACAGTGTTAGAAATAATCAATTAAAAATCTATACTTGCTCTGACACTAATAAAGGGGTTAGGGGAAAAAATATACTTAATCAAAATAAGCAATTGTAGCATTTGTTACATTTTCAAAATACAGACTGTAATTTTGTCCTTGTTTTGCTATTGGACTTAGGGGCTAGTGAACAGTGAATGGACAAGTGAAACGAAATATTTTCCATTGCATCAAAAACTGCCCCTCAAGTTTGAAACAGCACATAGGAGAAAAAATAGTAAAACCTTTTCAAGTTCATAACTTTTAGAACATGGAAAATTATTTCTGAGTTCCAAAACATGTTATTTGGCACTCTCAAATTGGAGCTCATGGGAACTTCAGAAGATGCAGTGCTTAAAATATTATTAAAAAAAAAACGTAATAAAAAAAAAAAAGATTAAAAGTTAGTCACAAATTATCAAAAAACAAGGCTTTCCCCCAAAGCATCATATGTTTAAATAATTAACCACATTCATGTTTGATCTTGACACTTAATTCAAATGCAGGACCCAAACTAAGAGGAAATGCTTGTATTTTTCCTCCCTCATTTGCAAGACCTCTGCTCAGTGCCATTTTGCTTGTTTACTTCTCTATGATTCTCCGCTTATCTAGTTATAACGCACATGCTTTGATTTTTGATCATGAGAAGCCAGACTCCTGGGCAAAGAGAAGGTTTGATCTCTTGAGACTGTCTAGATCACAGGCCAAAAATCTAAGTCATGGATATACTTTCCATTGACTTAAATGGGAATTAAGACTTCAGATTTAACTTCAGTGTCAACTACCTGCTCTACATTAGCTATGTGATTCCTTTCTCCTAGGTTTTAGTTTGATCTACAATCTTGTTTCAAACTTTCCTCAAAAGACCATCTACCTTTTATATTCTTTAGCAGACTCTCCCTTGTCTCCTCTACCTCCCTGCTCCGTTTTCCTTTCCAACCATCCCACTATCTTTTTAGCACTGCTCAATGTACATCTTCTCGTTTGCTCTCTGATAATCAATTTGTTGTTGATTTTTTCACCTTCTCCAAATTCTTGTGTTCTTTCTTCCTCCAGTCCTCACTTTATCTTCTCCAAGATCATTATCACTTTTGCTTTTCTTATCCAATTCCAGCTATGTGAGTGATGATTCTTCATGAATGTTGAACCATTAACTGATGTTCCTCAAATATACTATATATATATATATACACTTTATATAAAGATGTATGTTTAATTTCATACATACTGATATAAAAAGCATACATATACAAAAAGACAGTCCTTCATTTCTGTTATATATTCACACATTCATATGTCATTTTTGTCTGTCAAGACAACCTTGCTTTCTTATTTCATTTAAAGCTATAAATGTATGTTTTTGAACATTTTTTGTTCTCTTGCACACTAGAACCAATGGTTAAAGATTTTTTTTCTTATATTATCAAGAGAGATGATCTGTTTAATCAGTTTACATAGGTAACGTTTCTTAATTTTCTGTGTCAGTTATTATAACATCTATTTGTCCATGAGAATCCTACACCATTCAAATGTGCAGGACATAACTGAAGGGATTTTTTTTTTTCTGGCCATCGCTTAGACTATCACTTCTTTAGCACATCACATATAAGCCCCATTTCATACACTCTCTCTGGCCTACCCACCTTCTTTCTTTCACTGTGACTATGCCAACTTCCTCTGAAGAATCCTAAGATGCCAATTTATCTCTTTTAACTTTTCAAATAAATGTCAACGGGATTAATCATACTACCAATTCATCTTCATACTCCTTCAAAAACTTCATTTTCTCTATGCACTTATAAAGAGTTCTTAGGGACTGTGACCAGTAAGGCTGATGCTGACCGGTAGCATCTTGTTTCCTTGTACTTTGCCATGAGCTGAGATTCATCTGGCTTATACAGCTGCCTAGTTCAAGGTTGTTGTCCACAAGTAGTGATTGTTGTTCATGGCAAGGTATCACAGAACGGCTGAGGTTAGAAGGGACCTATAGGTCTGTCTGGTCTAACCCCTACTCAAGCAGGGACATCAGAGCAGAGTGCCTAGGCCCACTTCTAGCAGCCTTTGAAGATCTCCAATGCAGAGATTCCACAGCCTCTGGGCAACCTGTGCCAGTGCTCCATCACTCCCACAGCACAGAAGTGCTCTTGATGTTCAGAGTACCTCCTGTGTTCCAGTTCCTTTTGCCTCTTGTCTAGGCACCAGGCACAACTGAACAATCCTCTTTGCCCATCTCTTCAGGTATTTACAGACATCGATTAGATCCAGGCAGAACAGTCCCTGCCTCTCAGTTTCTCCTCATAGGAGAGGTGCTCCAGTCTCTCAGTCATGCTGCTGGCCCTCTGCTGGACTTTTTCCAGTATGTCTACCAATGCTGCCCCGCTAATGGATGAATTCTATCATTTGTGACTTTATTGCATTATTTCTGTTTCCTTAGAAATTTTCATGGTGAGGCAAGGATATTCTTTCCCCCTTCCTTTTTTCCACGAGTTTCTACAGTGCCATAAAGGTGTCCTAATCCACAAATAAGTCTTGTGGGTGATGTCATAATAGAGTAATACGGGTGTATCCATTTATGGGTTAACATTTTGGTGCTGTTGTTTATTTCTCAAGGAATAATCTCATTCTTTTGAAAATCCTGAAAACTTTTTCAATCACAAAATCTATGTTATTTCCTCAAAAGGCCTTGGAATTGATCTTATTTATTTATTTATTTATTTTTAATATATCCTGTCCAAAAGCTCTTTTATTTGTTTTCTTTTATGGGAAAACTTTTACTTGTTCTACACCTGTGATAGATGGTAGTTGTTAGGGGGCAGGGGAATGGTTGCTGGTTGGTGGGTTCCTGTAAGCAAATATTTGTCTCTCTTCTCAGTTAATCCTAATAAAATTCATTGAAAAGCTTACTGCTAATGTTCCAATTTGTACTGATCAACTGACCCACACTTTTGCCAGGGTAAATCATAAGGCATTTACACTGTAAATATCTGGTGCAAATTTTTTAGCACTCTGGCAGTATTAAAGCTACCAGGAAAGCTTCTGAAGGTCTCTGTATTGCCTTGCCTGTCACAGGACACTCCTTTACATTTTGTGGAAAACTCAAACTGACTAGAAAAAGGAAGAAAATATAGCAGTCTATTGACTTTGCATTGCACTTTGTCTTTCTTTTTGTTTCTTCTTTTGATCATACAACTTCACAATAAAAAAATAAAATAAAATCCAAGAGCATAGTGCTTTTTGAATGTCACCTGTATCACCTGAAAATGATCATTTGGGGCATTCATTTCACAAAAGAACACTGAAGACTTGATTTTCTTGTGAGAAGAATACTTTTAAAGAGGGAGCAATAATATTTGTCAGTGCCAGTAATGCCAGTGGCAGAAGCTGATGTGTTTTCAAGTTTGGTGTATCTCAAGTGGTGCATTGAAGGTAGGTGCCTTACTCTAGACCTGGACCTTGCAAATGCCCTACTTCCAGCCATGCTTCCTTTTCTAACTGTATAACATTGTGGCTAAACACCACATTTTTTTTTTTAATTTTTATTTTTTAAGCCAAATTTGTATATCCTGCTAGCCAGCAGATGGCAGTGGCGTAGGAGTTTTTGAGCACAACGGTTTAAAAAAAGGGGATTTGCCACTACTCTTCTCTGGCTCCTGAGCAGTACGTCTCTTTAAAAATGCAAGAGGATTATGGGCATGTTTCTGCTTGGTCTGTATAAGTTGACTCATCTCATTAGGACTTTCTGATCAATTGATACATTCTTGAAAGCACTTTTTCTAGTTTGTGAAATAATACTATCTTTGGTATTAATGAAAGTAGATAACACAATAAAAGAAGTACATTCTACACAGCTTTTCCTAAGTGACAAAGGAGTATTAAGAATCTTCAAGCATTTTCACTTTTGTAAGTGGCCCTGTGACAACTTTCTGGGTTGTAGACTAATCTTTAAAAAAAATGCAGGATTTGAAATTGAGTTTCTTTCTACAAATTTTCATTTATAATGATGTATTCTTTCAATTTTCACGAATGACTACTGTAGGAGGATATAATGAGCTCTTAACCTCTTGTCTGCACAAGCCTCACAAGCCTCACTTCCACATCCTGCAATGTGATCCTGACTCTTTGCATTGGAATAAGGTACTGGGGTTGCCTCTTTACACAATGCACTCTGCTGGTGAGTCATTCTTGTCAAAATATATATAGCAAAAAGTATTTCAGCCCCATGCTCAACCGCTGTACTCAACCATTCTCCAAACTTGAAGATAGCTGCATGCTAAAATTTCATGTATTTTTGATTATTAGTTAAAAATGATAAAATCATATTCAATGAAAGTCCAGAATTGTCTTAGTTTTGGAAGTTCTGAGCATCACAGTACCTTACTTACACTTAAGCCTTCTCAGTGAAATGCGAGATCGATTAACATACATTGACAGAAGTATAGTCATAAGTTCAGTTGTTGCTTTTGCCTGTCCTCATAATTCAGTTAAAGTTTTATGTCATGATGAATCTCTTTATTTAATACCTTATTTTTGTAGTACACTGACCATTTCTCAAAAGCTCTGGAAGACATCAGCAAAGCTTCACCACAACCATGGAGGAGCTTTCTCACTAGTCAATTGAGAAAAAGAGCAAGGTTGTCTCTAGCCTTAGCTCAGGTCTTAAAAATGTTGAAAAACCTACTGGAGGGGCTTTCAATTCTATTTTGAAAAACTCGAAACTACTAGGCTGTAGCTTATTGTATCTAGGCTTTCAGGGTAAGCATTTGGCTAACAGATGACATCAATCTGTATCATAGCTAGGAAAGAAAAAAAGTAACATGTGCTGTTGAGTAGGTAATCCTTAGTGTCCTGAAGGTAATTTGGAAAAAGCTCATTTGGGAAGTAATTTGAAAGACTGGCAGTAGTAAAAGTAATTGCCTCAAGTGGAAGGTCTTGAATTATCAGCATGGATTAGAACTTGAAAACAGTAGAACTCAGAAAACATTTAGCCGAGAAATGGCTAAATGTAAATCAGCTTAGGATTTATCATCAATAACACAGGGGGAATACAAGGAAAGAAAATAAATCAACAGGTGAGAGAAAGTAGGGAAGACATTTAAATGAGGAGATCAGAAGTTTGGCAGAGGGTCGATGAGACAAAGACTGAATCATGTCAACATATTTGTAAGAAGAATGCTTTTAGGTACCGCAGAAATATTTGGATATAGGAGAGAGAAAAAGTAGGTGATGTCTCCAAGGAAATCAAGTAGGAGGTGACTGTGATAACAGATAATCTTTTTTTTTTCCTTCTGTAGAAGGTGACATAGGTGATATATTCTCCCTTCACCTGCAAATGAAGAAAAAAATACTTCGTCTACAAAGAAAAGACGCTTGAAAATTTCATGCTACTTGTTATGGATTAACATTAATCTGTAATAAATCCTACACTACCTCCATTTTCAGACTGACATGCTGTAAGTACATAAATACGATGTGCTTCTAAATGTAATTAGATACAAGACAAAATACTTCAGAAAGACTCCACATTAGACATGACAGCTCTAATTTAACTGTCTTTTCTTTATCCTCTGGCTTGCTTCTCATGGCAATGCAAATTATGGCACTGCTGTGTGGCCACAAGATTTAAGATGAGTGCAACCCACAGAAAAAATATATTTAATAACTGGTCCAACTGCTTACCGGATTTGAAACTTAAGAGGCTATGGTTACTTCTGTTGTTGTTTTTAAGCTTCCATCATGTTTAGAAATGCAGATGTAAGTAACAGCTGGTGAAAAAAAAAAAGAAAAGTATTTTGGTCTTAAATTCAAAACCTTTGGGGGAAAGATCTATCCATTACTCTTCCATACTCCTTTTCCTGGAGAGAAAGAGGCATTTCTGTTTCTAAATATTTCTTATTAACTAAAGCCACAAAAGTAATTGCTCACATATATTGAAATTTATATAGGCTATTGTCCTTTCTGAAATATGTAATGGTTTAGGTCTTCAGCTTATGTTTCATGCAGGAGCTCTGTGGCAGAATTCTGACTTCAACTTGGTAGCCTGCAGGTCATCTTCTGCTTCAAAATAATTGAAAATGAAAAGAAAAATGAAGAGTAGTCAAAGATGAAATCAGTTCTTAAAGACAAAAATCATGCTCAAATGCTGATCATGATCTGATGATTGTTTGTACAGCAGGGAGCACACCATGGTACTGGGCTGGGGATACAGAATATTATTGCAATACAAATAAAGACTGCTCACGCATTAATGATTTAACATAGTGCTCATGAGGCCAGCGAACTGTATCAGTCAGTGCTTTCTGTAAATACTGAAAACTATTCACGTGAATTATCAGCATGATTATGTGGCTCCAGTATTGTTTGCTTTGTTCTATGCCTTTTAATTTTTGATGGCACTGCCATTTTGAGAGAATTTGTGCAGTGTATTACAAAGAAGTAGATACGCTGTACCTAAGGTGAAAATGGGCTCAGTGCATGCAGGAAAAAACAACTACAACATCAGAGAATATTTCTCATTCATATTCTGCTTATTTACATAGGTTCTAATGATGTATAGAAAATGGAGGTACAAATTCGCCTATAGAACTACATGTGCACACCTCAGAAATCTGCAGGTACCCTTGGCATCCAAATGACAGAACAATGGTGAAAAATGGGCTTTTTAATTCTTGTTGAATGAAAATGATATGCAAGGTTCAAATCCATAGAGAGCTGAGGAATTACAGGTAGAAAATGGAAGAGATGGAAGAGCGAAAAAATAAAAGGTCTGATTTTGTGATTACTTCATCTGTGAGAAGTGATGGCATCTCAGGCCATCCAACATGGCAAGGCCTTATGGGGCCACAGAGAGATATGCTTTGGGAATAGAGGGGCTGGGACAGGAGCGGGAAGAAGGAAAAAGTCTTTACAGTTTGATAAAAGCATCAGTAGCCTGCCGGTCACAAACACTGTGGAAAAAAATGAGTGACACTGCAAATGAAGACAGATGTTCTTGAAAAGCAGATAAACATTACAATGGAAAGAAATGGCATGACACCATCAGAACAGGAGCAGCTCTCTGTACGAGCCTCACAACAACAGGACTGTGTGCTGCGGCCATTGGAAAGGGAAACCAATTTTGTTCCAAGGTGTGTTGTGTAAAAATTAAGTATCTGCAGTTAACTGCAGAAATTGTGTGCTTGTAATTTTGTTCCACTTGCGTCAATCACCTCCTTTTTGCTCATGATTTGTGAAGCAAAAGGAAGTTAAACAGGCAAATAATGTTGCTATGTACTTCATATCCAGTTGATGGAAAACAGTTTTTATGAATGCAGTGATGTTTTGGAATGTGGTAAACTTTACTAGATTACGCTTTTTATGATTACCAGAAATGCCATAACATTTCAGGGTACTAGCTTCTGCAGACAGATTTATAGGATTGAAAATCTTTGAGGAGAACAGATGTGAACACTGAAACCAAATGAGAGCATGCATTTCTCACATCTGTCCCTTTAATTCTCTGTGTCTTTGTGAATCTGCCTGGAATAGAGGGATGCTATATCTGTCATATGCCAACAGATGGCAACATTATAAGTCCATTTTTAAAGATGGTTAGAAATAACCATCCTCTCAGCTGCTCCAAATTTAGTCAGAAAAAAATCAAGGAAAAATTAATTGTATCTTTCCTTGGATGTGAAATGGTTTTGCATGCCAGTAAAATACAAAAAAAAACAACAACAACAACAAAAAAAAAAACCACAAAAAAAACCCATAACAGAACAACCACACACACACAAAAATAACAAACAAACAAACAAAAACAGAAAGAAAGAAAAAAAAACTAACCTTCTGTCATAGTGTCTCAGGTATTATTTGTTCCTTTTAAAAATGCTTATGAGCTTTCCTGTATTTTTTGCTCTCACATATTTCACATTAAATTTAATGCTTAGTGTTGTTTGACCCGGATTTATAATGCTACCCTTTCACGAATATGTATGAAACAATGTTTAGTGATATTTCCTAAGCCCTTTGAGATCCCAGCAGTAATAAAGATTTAGCATCAATAGACATCTCAGGTGTTTTCTACTGGTTTCCTTAATATGTTTGTATAATGCTTTATCAGAAGCAGCAATAGCAACACAGAAGTCACAGGGTGAATTGCCATTGTTTCCTATTATAAAGAAATCAGATTAGAGGAATCTTTGATCCTGCTAGCTTAAACTATGAAGGTTTATAATAATATTGAATGAAATTTAAACCCAGCCTTTCCAATTCACAGATGAGGCAGTTTGCTTGGCTTGTTGCAGCCTGTTTGCTTGCCTTTGTGGTCCATGGCTACTTGCATTGGTAATTGGTAGGCTCATGGCAACTCCTCCAACCAGCTCTGCAGTTCAGCCTGCATCTCCAGGAGGTGGCACAGCAGAGCTGGGGCATGAAACGGGATGGAAAATGGAGATAGACCTAAAAGTGCTGTGGTAGTGATGCAGCCAAGCTAGAAAAAATCTTCAGAGGACCAACATCTTGCTTCAAGTTGTGTTTGAGCTTCAGAGTTTATTGATTTTTTTTTTTCCTGTGTGTGCGTAGTTTACATATGTACACTGTAAACAGAACAGATCCGCTTTTTACTGTGAATAATATTCTAATTTAAGTATAAAGTAACTATCATCACTGAAACAAAATATTTTTGTTTATATGGTCTTCAGCAACAGTTTTCTAAATGCACTGTTCCTTGAAATTAAATCTGCAGGCAGTCAATCCTTGTAGGGATAATCCACACAGAATCAGAGGGGAGGACTTCTGGAGATGAAGGCAGTACTGAGAACAGGAGAAGACTATAGTGGGTTAGGGGTAGGAGCATTGCTGGAGTGTGGGCAGCCCCCAGCCTCAACCTGGTAACCTGATGCATTGTCCCAGGTGAGATTTTTTGGCCTTCAGGTGGATAAGCAGAGGAGATCTGCAGGTTTGAGGTCTTGTTTAAAAAAAAAAAAAAGAAAGAAAGAAAGAAAAAAAGAATTGTGAATATTTAATTATGAAATGGCCTTTACATATAAGGTGTGATTCTTACTATTGCTGTGCCTGCTATAAAGATGTTGTATATGTCAGCACCTACTTGAAGTCCTGCAGTACCATTTCATTGAAAAGTTCAGAGAATGTAATCCAGGCAGGGCTCTTCACTTTGTTACGGAACAGAGACTAATGACACCATAGTAATTTGGCTTTAGGCCAAAACCTGTTGCCTTTCATAATTAATTGGCTCGTTAGCTTGCAAAGAAGAATGCACATTGGTTGTACTAAATGATGTCAAGTCAATCTTAGAAACAGGCAATATAAAGTACCTCAAGGGTCTCCTCTTTAAACCTTTTCTTTGTTGCTAGCAGACAAAAAAAAAAAAAAAAAAAAAAAAAAAAAAAAAAAAAAAAAAAAAAAGAAAAAGAAAAAGAAAGAAAACACTGGATTTTGTTGGTTAGGGAATCTGTGCCAGCAGTTTCTTTACTTCCTACTGAGCCTTAAATGTAATTTGCTTCAAATATCAACCACTGAAAGAGACACTGTCCAAGCTGTGCAAAGACTTTACACATTTACACATTTATTACACCTAGTAATAAACTGGCTCACCGTCAGTATCTTAGAGTATCTCCCTGTGGTGTGCCCCACACTCCTGGGGTCTCAGCAGTGAAGGCCAGTGTGGTCCTCACCTTCTTCCATCCTGCTGCTCAAGCCATTGCCATTGAGGGACCAATGGGAGCACACCACATTTCCCTCCATTCAGTTAAATTACCTTTAAAAATTACCCATATGTTAGGAGAGGTGGTACCTCATTGGTTTTTTCTCTGTCTGCAGGTTTCAGAACAATGGTGAGGAGAGCACCTATGTAAATAAGTCTCTCCACTTCAGAAAAAATTGTCCTGCAAGCTTCTTCAATTCAAAATTGCCTTGGCATTTGAGTGTGTGTGGGGGGGGGAGACACTGAGTTTTGCAAAAGCCTTGTGTCCCCCCATCGCATATTTGATGAGATCTGCCCTGGATTTTGAAGTGTCAGTGGGCTATTACCAGAGATTAGTGCAGCCATGCCCCACCTGGAACAGCCCAAGTTAATGAGCTGACTTTTGATCAAGGGCCTTTTTCTTGCCAACTATTTCAGTTGCTTCTTCCTTGTCCTTCACCCTTGAGAGAAAGAAGGTGTCTTATCCCATCAAAGCGTCCTGATGAAATGTATAGATAGTCCCAAAATGCACCAGTAGTCACATGAAAAGACCTGTAAGCCATGATAGCAATGTCACCTCATCTTGCAGGATACAGACTGTAGATTTATGCAAGTATTTAATAGTGGCTTGCCAAGAGAGTCGGTACTCTTTTCAAAAGGAATCTTTCTTTGTGTCTTTTGATATTTAAAGAGCTGTAATTACAATGGCAAAGCTTTGAATTCTTTTTTTTTTTTTTTTTTCTGTCCTCTTTTACACATTAATTTATGGACCAATCCAACATTACAGACAAGCTAATGAAAGAACCACACACTCCCTTTATAATTTTTTCTTCTTTTTACAGTTTCACTTGTGTGGATGAATGCAAAGCAGCTAATGCTATAAATAAGTTTAATGATGTATCTCTTCCCTCAATTGCTGGTTGTTGATGCTGCAGTCCTGCATAATAGGAAAAGAAAGAATTGGATTTAAATCTTTGTCTCTCTCTTTCTTCCCCATTTTCTGAAAGGTTCCCCCAGCTACTAAATACAAGTATTGCTCTTTCAGTCCTATTCTATATATTTAAAGCTCTCGACATGATTCCCTCATCACCTCCCTTCCCTTCCCTTTTCGTAATTTTAGCTTTGTGAAAAGATCAAAATTACATAAGCCAATTTGAGTAGCTTCAGCAATATCAGCAAAATTTGGCAACCTCCTATGAAATAAAGTCTTTTCAGCTGGTCAGAGTTGGTGGTGAATAGCAGCAGGTATAAAAAGAAAGGAAATTCCTGCTGTGAGGTTTTCACTACTGCCTCATGCAGTAACCACGTGTCGTTAAAGTTATTATGGGGAAGCCTAGGATTTTTGCTTTTCAGGACTGAGAGTGATACTTAGCCCTGAATAGCAAAGACTGTGCTACATCGAAGCTGAGGAGTTTAATAACAATATTGTTATAGCCTAAACTGTGGAATATCTGAAGTATCTTCTGCAGTTTGTTACAGAGATTATTAATCTAAGTGCAATTATTTGCTAACAGGAATATATATATGGCTTCCATTGTTTTTATTTGGTTAGTCTGGAGCACAGACTGAACATGCGTAAGCCTACTTTGAAACTAGACAGGTAGGGCATTTACAGTTCTCAGATAGAAAAGTAGAAAGCTATATTGGACTAGATGATCTTAGAGGTCTTTTCCAACTTTAATGATACTATCTAAATTCAGGAACACCTACTGATTATAATGGTGTTGATGGGGCATGTTGTGCTCTCTATGCGGGGGAAGAAGTACATGCATCAGAAAGCCTACAAGGCTAGCAAAGCAGTTAATTATGAGATTATTTTGCATATCTGCAATAGATTTGGGAACAATTTGCCTCCAAAGGCCATAACTATCCCAAGAGCTGGGTGGTAATTTCCATACAAGAGACATATCTGCACAGTGAAAAGTTTAATTGTGCCCCTTTATCTAAGGAGACAACAATATATTCCAGGGTCCCTTTGAGAGCAACAAGCTCTTTCCACAAAGAATCGTTCTATTGAAAGGATTGTAAAAGATACAGATTCTCAAGGGGCTCATCTGTCTGCCTGTGATGCTGATGCATGTGTGTGACAAAGGGGTATCTTGTTGTGTTCAAGAGCAATAAGGTACTTGAACTTGGGATTTCAAGATGCAAAGGGACAGACACTTTGCAACATAGCAGTGTAGTGCCGTGCCATCCAAAACCACTGCACTGAGGATTGGGGCCAGCCACAAGAGAAACTGCATTGATTAGATATGATTTCCTTCAGAATAATTAAATGTTCAAAAAGGAACAGTGAGTGAAACACAAAACCCCTTCCCTTGGAGAGATACAGATGTGTGTCCTGGAGGCTATTCCCTGTTGTCATCCTCACTCTCCCTTTCCCTAGTCCCATCACTATTTAGTTTGTTTTATGAAAGACACACCCTATAAAGTGTAAGACAGCTTCTGTGGCCAGAACAGAGGGTGTCTCAGCCCATGTTGGATGAGATGGTGGCACCCTGAATTTAACACCTAAACTTGAAGAATTAATACATTGAGTTTTGAGAAGGGTATTTAACCATTGAGCTGCTCCACAAAAGATGGGAAGTTTTATCTATGCTACTGTGCTTTAGAAATAGAAGAGAGCTCTCCTCTGTAAGGAAAGGAAGAGTTCAGATGCCTGCTCCCAAGAGTGGACCTAGATTGTTGATACTGGGTAAGGCATGGTACCAAAGATCAACCAAAGGATGGAGTTAACAAGGGCATGGAGGCATCCCCTTCTGGGTCCTTTTGCATCTATGTAAACACATTTTCATCATGGTTCATAAATGAACCAGCTAAGTACTGCTTTTCTTTGGTGGGTCTGCCTTAAAGGAGTAGGTGTGAACACTGGAAAATGAGAACCTGCTGAACAAGCTTCTGGGTTCTTGAAATAATAGACTTCATGATTTTCTTTGCATTCTATTTCGGCTTAAGATAGCAAATGTCCTTGGCAAACTCATCTGACTGAGTTGTCTGAGTTCTGATATGAAATGATCTCCTGAAATCTCCTGAAATAAGACTTAATTAAACAAACCTTCTCCTCATTTTAGCAAAAACAAACAAACAAACAACAACAACAAAACTCAAAAAACTGTATTGAAACCATTGTAACCAGCAGCAGTTTTCCTTAGTATTTTTCCAGATATTTTACAATATTGTGTTGATGATTTCAATGGTGATACTTTTACTTTCTATGCCAGAAATATTTTGAAATGAACGAAAATTTTAAAACAATTCTTCCTGGTGAAAAGGCAACATGCACTTTATTTGTGTGAAACTTTTCATTCAAAATAGGAACTAGGGAAAGTTTTCATTTCATGTACATAACTGTTATGTTAAATTGTTCCATGGTAGTCTTCAAAATACTCCTGCTGCAGTCAGAGAACAATAGGAGAGTAGGTAATTAAACACCTGCAGATTTTCATAGATCCTAATGGAAAAATGTGTAGTCTGGCAGATAATGTGTCTCTTAAGTTGTGCAAGTAGAATATTTGAAGTACTGTTAAAGCAGCACTTTTATTGACATTTTGAACACTTTTTCCATCAACGCCATTACAGATTAATTATTTTCAATTTTCTTAAGTGCCAAAAAATCGTGTTAATCTGCATCAGGTGACACGATGGAAAGGAGAGCTCTGAAGCATCCACAATCCCAGAAAGGTATGCTATGATAATCGTTCAATATTTAAATATTTAGTCTTAACTTTAAATTTGTTTCTATCTATTAATTTTTCATTAGCGAGCCAGAACTTTTAATAAAAAATGTGAAAACCGATGGCCTTATATATTCTACTAAACAAACTTTAAAGGAATCATATTCAATAATTTTTTTCCCTAGTTCTTCATGATTTTATTTTTTAATTTAATCTTCTCTTATGGTATGGTGAAAAAAGATGCAGATTTGAGTGAACTTTCTGAGGAGAAATGGGGGGAAAATTCAGACTTTTCTTTGTAGCAACCCTTTTTTTTTTTTTCCTTTTTTTTTTGAAAACAGCTTTAATATTTAGTCTTAAGGTCTGGAATCTTCTACATATCTAAAAGAGATAAGTGCCAAAATTCTGTTGAAATTCAATTACATTTGGGATCCTAGTACCTCTATAATGACTTTAACATATCAGTCAAAATTAAATTGATCAGTTGCAATTGCTGGTATGATAATTCAGGAGCATTTACTACCAGCATATGCTATTTCAGGAGCTGTCATTGAGCTGAAGGAAAAAAAAAAAGAAGGAAGAAGAAGAAAAGAATATTTAGTAGCTGAAGAAAGTCTGGAGGAAGAAGAAAAGAAAAGAATACTCAGTAGCTGAAGAAAGCCTAGAGGCATGTGAAAAGGTGTCCATTTACTCGGGTTTGTCTTGTGCAACAGATCCGAACATGATGAAAGTTTTGTCCTAAATGCCACTTGATTTGTGGTATATAAGAGCCTTTATTAGAAGGCAGCAATGACAAACCAGGCTTTTTGGTAATACAGAGCTGCTTGGGCTGGATAAAGGGAGATGTAATGCTGTTAGATTTTGTGTATGTAGATGTCAAGCTGAGATGAACAGGCTACACAGTGAAATTTCCAAGGGGCATGTGAAATACCTAGGCACATTTAAAACCTCAGTCAAACCTGAAGAAGTGCTTTGGAGGCAGAAGTGCTTACCAGAAGTGCTGGAAAGGAGCTTTGAGGAGAACCTGAGGGTTCTGGTGGACAACAGCTTGGCCAAGAAGGACAGTGGTATCCTGGGGTGCATTCAAAGTAGGTTGAGGGTGATTATCTTCTCCCTCTACTCTGCCCTAGTGAGGCCATGTTTAGAATACTGTGTCTTGTTCTGGGCTCTCCAGTCCAAAAAAGACAGGGGTCTCCTAGAAGAAGTTCAGTGGAAGGCCACAAAGATGATCAAGCCTTGGAGCATCTCCTTTATGAGGAAAGGCTGAGTAACCTGGGTCTGCTCATCCTGGAGAAAAGAAGACTGAGAGGGAGTCTGATAAAAATTTATAAATATCTAAAGGGAGGTGGAAGGCAAAGAGAGGCCAGGCTCTTCTCAGTGGTGCACAGTGATAGGACAAAGAGCAGTGACCTAAAACTTGAGTATAGGATGTTCTGTAAAAACATGTGAAAGAAATTCCTTTACAATAAGGATGATGGAGCACTGGAACAAATTGCTGAGCCATTGTGGAGTCTTCTATGGAGATATTCAAGACCTATTTGGATGCAACCTATTGTAGGGTACCAGCTTTTGCCCAGGGACTGGACTCAATGATCTCTTGAGGTTCCTTCCAACCCCAGCAATTCTGTGATTCTGTGATACCATTATGCTGCAAGTCTTCCAGTTGTCCCCATGAAATATAGCCTAGAGGTTTCAACAGCCCTGCAAGAGGTTTGTTCTGAATGTTGCTGGACCAGTGCTAGTGAGGACGAACTAAAATTGCAGTGAAAGTTATAGGATGCAGCAAACTTCTCCTAAGCAAGTGGACAGACTTCTTCGATTTAGATGGTGTGCTGAGAATGGGCCCTTCGCTGATTCCTGTCACACATGAATTCTTTGAGTTCCATGAATGCCCAGATGACACACTTCCCACCCACCATCAACATTCCCTTTGCATCTGCCCAGGTTGAGCTTCATTACGCCTTTGAATGTTTCTTTTGTGCCCTGACCCCTCAGCAGGATCACTTTAATTGCCTTGAGCTTGGAATAGATGAGCTGTGGGCTAAGGTAATGCGAAACTTATGAGCTGCTGCTGGGGCTCTCCAGTGTCTGCACCTCTCCACCTCCAGGCTTCAGGATGGCACATCACACCATGATCAAAACTGAGGCAGCATGTGCCTGCTTGAGAGCTTAGATGTGAAGGAGAAGAGATCTGACCAGAGCCAAATGCCTTTTTGTTCCAAGAGTTGGGAAAAGGGTCCAGAACTTCTGTTGTGATGTGTCAGGAGAGCCTGAGTATGGATCGCTTTCTTGGGTAACAACCCACATGCTCACATCTGCTCTTGGCTTCAGCATCTGTCTTTATACTTCCTCTCGAGCTCACGGTTTTACTTTCCATCTCTGCTTCATTAGCAAAGTGCTGAGAAAGAGTTAAACAAATTGGGCAGCGCATGTGTGTGACCGTGGCATTACGAAAAGCCCTGGCTCTGGCAGCTCAGCAGCCGACAGGGACTCCGGGGGTGCAGGGCTGCAGATGGCAGCGCATTATTACAGCCGCAGGATTGACGAACGCTTGCTGCACAAATCTCTTGCCCTTGCCACAGAAACTGACCTTGAAACACTGCAGAATTCCTTGTGTGGATTTTCATGTGCCCGCACCCAAAAGCCTGTGCTTGTTGGAGGTGTTTGCTCTCTGGCAGTGTAGATACAGACTGTGACAGACTACCTGAGCTCTTCCCAGTTGTGTAAGGAATGTATTTAATTGTGTGGGTTCATTTTTAGCAGTGGCTGTTCATGTGATGTTTTCACTGCTGTGCTCAAATCTGCTGTTTTGCCTCTTGGTATCCGTTCTTGAACCTTCTAATAATGCAGGGAGTCTGCAAAGGAGGGCAAAGAAAGTGAGAGAAAGTGAATACTTTGTTCTGCCCACCAGAACAATCTCTTGTTTCTCTATTTCCCTGCTCATAATCACTTCTGTAGTTCTTTGGTCGAAAATATTAAATTTGGCTTTGATATAACAAAAAAACAAACAAACAAAAAAAACACAAAAAAAAGACTTTTTTTTTTTTCTGATAGCAAGAAAACCTTATTTTTTGTCAATTGTGAATAAAGTAGTAATATTTCATACAAAAAAAAATAAAAATCCCAACAAACAACAATAAAAAAAAAAAAAGCCAAACTACCTAACATTTATCACTGGCAAAACATTATAAAAAAGCCTTAGAAAAATCATAAGTCAATATTTCTTGGTGATTTATGATGCGCTCTGTACAAACAACCTGAAGCAACTCACAGAGGTAAGGCAAGGAGAACAATGCCAACTTGGAAACTAACCAATGAGATTTTAAAGAAAATAAGTCTCAGGAAAACATTGCTCAGGAGAGACAGTAGACCTCATAAAGAAGTTACGTAGAGGCCACAGGTGAAAACTATCTAGTGCAGGAGGAGGCTAGGCAGTAGAGGAAAAATCAAATGTAGCCAATGTAAGTGCCTATATATGACCTTGAGTGAAATAAGAACCTGTTCAGAAAGGGAAAACAGATCAAGTTACCAAACATAAGTATAAAAGAATTAGATTTGACAGGAAGGACAAAGTCAAAAGTACAAGATATGAACCAAAATGTGTGTTATATGGAGTGTAAAAGATAACAAGATATGATCTTATGTTATTAGGAAGAAGGCAATAAAAGAAAAATTGGTCCACTGTTCAAAACAGAAGGAAAGCTTTCAAATGTGATGGAGTCTGAAATTCTGGACTTTTGTATTTTAGTTCTCACCTAAAAGGACAATGCTCAGGTTGCAAATACAATCAACAACAACAACAACAAAAGGACCATCAACAAGAAACAATTTTCAGACATGAAGATTCATCCATTTTAAAAATGTCTGAAGTTTATGAAACAGTTCCCCAAAAAGTAAAAATCTTCATTTGAAATCCCATGAATATTGTTTCAGATTTTTGGACTTTTGAAAATGGTATGTAAGATTTTTTATTTTTAAAAGGAGGAGCACTTAGAAACCAATGTAATTTCAATTCCTGGGAGAGCAAGAGAAAAGAAAAATCCATTGTAACAGTCATTCATAAGTATCTAGAAATGAATGAAGTGCAAAAAGGGATCATGGATGTTTGTTGGGAACAAAGTGCATCAAATCCATCTGATATATTTCTGACAAAAGAAGAAACAATATATTCTAAGTCCTAGTTTTCAGTGAGGCTTATTTTGTTGACTTGCATAATATTTAAAAGTAAGTTATAAACTCAAATTCTAGCAAAGCTAATATAATGCAGGTATAAATACTGAAAAATTATGCTGAGTTTGTTGTCAGGTTAGAACATTGTGTTTTCTTTGGCTCAGTCAGTTGTTTTGTTCCTGTTCTAAGTTTTAACTTGCTGAATGTTTTGATTCTTTGTATGGCTAATGAAATGAAAAATAAGTTTATTAAATCTATGGATGACATCAAGGTGCAAAGATCTGGAAAAATCCTGGAGGAGAGCATTTAAATCTGAAATGAGCTAGGGGGAAAAGTAAGATATGATTAAATTCTCAAAATTCTACTTCTAGGTATGTACATATAATAAACTGCATAAACACAAAATGAAGAACAAATTCATCTATAGAAAAGAGTTCACAGGATATAGCAGTTATAAATTGAATGAGTCAACAAAATACCTGCTTTTGTAAACCATTGCAGATGTGCTGGGTTGTATAAATCTTGTCCTTTAAATGTGCAAGATGAACAGTGTGGTCTTACTTTTTGTCTTTTGAAAAAGACATTAACTTTCAGGATAGAGTTTGAAGAAGAACAGGGAAAATGTTCTCTACAAACATCTATGCTGATATAAAGTTAATAGGCTCCCTAAAACAATTTGGGATTGATTTATCTTCTGATTAAAAAAAAATAATAATAAGTCTTTACAAGAGAAGTTGAGTTCAAATTGGCTTTTCCCATGTGAGAGGGAAACATCGGTTAGGACTCAAAGAAAACAAGTAAGAATAGCATAACCTGGGAAAAACTTTACTGAAATCTGTGGGCAATAATCATAGGAAGTCTGTGAGAGATTTGGAAGTATCTGTAAGAAGCTGTGCAGAAGTAGTATGATAAGAGATGAGTAGGATAAAGCCTGGAAGACTCTTTTAGGCTTTCCTTTCAAAGTTTTAATGCTGAATGATGAAGTGTTTAGACCAAGAGGAGATTTTTAGGGGCAGATTTTCCTACCCTTATTCAGTCATTTCATTTGGCCAAATTCCAAACAATTGGTTCAGTTTATTCCTGTGAATGAAAATTAGCAGCTTTAATAAACCCTTTTAGCCCTTTTTCTTTATTGAGAAGGATACGAAATTTAGGCTAATATCAGTGATAATATCTGTGAAAAAAAGCTTTAGAATCACGGTTTTGGTGCTGGTAAGATATATAGTTTTCTACTTTTTCCTATAAAATAGGACTGAAGATCCTCTTCCTCAATGTGAAGCAGATATTGATTGTTGCCTTTTATATATGTATTATATTATAGCATGAGTCAATAAATATCAGACCTTCTCCTCTCATGCCACAGTAAGAATTTTTGAGAGGAAAGCAATGAGCTGCATTTCAGTCACATACCAGATATTTTGGTGATGCTCAATTGTAGGTGAACTTTCATTTACCTAACTAATGTTAAGTTCACTTACGTTACTAAGTTACTAAGGTATGTTCGCTAACTAACAAATGTTACATATCTAACTTTTTTTTTTTTTCATAAATGCTTTGGATTTGTGATTTCATTAAAACAGTTTAACATCTACTATTGCTGTTCCTATGCTATCTTTAAATTTGCTACAGAAAGAACCTATTAATGAGGCTCCATTTATGGACTAACAGTTCAGTTGTAAGATTTTGTAAAGACATTATAGTAAGATGTTTCTTTGCCTGTTATACATAACAGATGATTTATTTCAGAAGGACATTCCTTCTAATTTAATACAAAATACTTCAGTAATAGAACTGGCTCTTTGAATTTTATATTGGCAGGCTTGAGAGAACTGTAGCAGACTATCCAGATTAAATAAATAGTCGAAATGTATCCTGTATTATGTTTACTATTACTATTCTTATTAATAATACCAATACAGCCAGGAAATAGTACAAGAAACACCC